>JACEEZ010000536.1:324942-459942 GCA_016584305.1 Chionoecetes opilio
AACACACGCACGCTATCCTGTTGCTCCTATATCGCTGTGAAGTATTGCGTCCACACACGATATGGTAGGTACACACACCTATACTTATCTCTTATACTTATACCTATACCCTGCGCTTGTGTATATTATGCTAAGTATAAAATCCTGAGGAGTGAAAGAGCATACAAAAGTGTTTCTTTTATTACTTCTGGAAGCTTACAAATTCAATGACCAGAATAGCAATTACTCAGAGGTTGATGTGCTTTGTTGGCAGCACACCTACATTATGATCCAAGTAGTAGAGGTCAGCCAGACACGGGGAAAGGCTCGACATAGTGACGTCACTCTCGCCCTCCTTGCATCCATATCATTGCTCTCCGAGTCTTCTCTACAAGTCTTGGCAATACTTAGATTCACATGCTTTCTTTTATCACTTCCCTTCTCTTTCGATACCATAATGACACACTGCACTGAACAAGTCTAAATAAGCATAAAAAACACTGAAAAACAGGTAAAAACACTGCTAATTTCATGGCGAACACAGCTTAAACATGCACTCCGCCTGGCAGACGCTACTTTCTTCTCATTCAAACGGGAGTGACGTCCCTATCGCCCCCGAGAAGAGCCGTCTGGCTGACCTCTGCTAGTTAGAACATGACGTACATGAAAGGTTGTATACAGACATAGTAGTGTGAACGGAGCCGTGTAACTGATGCCGTGTATGAAGGGAATGAACACGGAGATGACCTACAGTGCTTGACTTGGAAGTGTTCGCCGCAGGGTCAGAATTACGGCTTGGTAACTATACATTATCTGAGGCGCTTATTTCAGAAAGTCGATAAGCGCCATCAATAAAAAACTAAGAAAATGGCTTCAAAAAGTTTCAATGTTAAAAATTTATGACATTTTGAACATTGAAACATTTTGAAGCCATTTTCTTAGCTTTTTTAATTGATGGCGCTTATCGACTTTCTGAAATAAGCGCCTCGTCTATAACCAACACTATCTTTTGCAATATAGTGCCTGCTTAAGGTCTAGAATCAGAGGCAATCTAGTAATGCAACTATTATTTGATACTAGACCATCAGTTTTCAAAGAGGTTCACTTTTAAAATATGCAATGGCTCAAAGACTGCTGCCTTATCTGCCTTGCTATGTTTATCAGTAAATCAATTTTGACATTTCAGTAATGCTAGCAGACAGTGTATCATAGTAATTTGTGTGTAAGCTTTAGGCAAATCCAGACATATATGAGCTTTGATTTCAGTGAGTTAGTCTTCTGTGTTCCTGCCGTCATCAACACTATAGTCACCACTGCACTAATGTCGCCATGCATACTATAGTCACCACTGCACTAATGTCGCCATACTAAAGAGGCATGCACAATAGTTTATATTATGTACCTGTCTTCAGTGGTACATTCTAGTCTGTAGTGATGCTAAAACACGTAATATTCCCCAGGCGACATTAGTGCAGTGGCGACTATAGTGTTGTTGACGGTAGAAGCTTCTGCCTTGCTGCCTCTGCTTCCCACTCAAGCACTGTATATTATGGACATTATTATAATATGGACCTAAAAGTAACCAGTTGAATGGGCCAATGATATAATGAATCACGATGATAACAAGATATTTCCAGCTTGTGTAGTGCTGGTAGGAGGTGACTGAGGAATAAAGACATAGGAAAGGCATTCAAGTAGTAGTATTATCTCCTTTTGAGCAATCATTTTGTAGTGTACCTAAAAAAGGACAGAAAAATGGCTATAAATTTAATCTAATAGAGCTAATTCATAAATTGCACATAAAATCTATTCAAATCAAGACTAATTTGTATGAAAATGATAATGGGCTGCCTTGAGTGGTGGTGGTGGTGTGGATAGTAGTAAGTGTTTTGTATGTATCTTTAGAGCAACTAAGTGAAAGCATGAACAGTCGTCAGTCTGGTCTCGGGAGGACAGATTTCTAACAGTGAAGTGGAATTCGGAACGTGCTGATAATCCTCACTGCACAATATTTAGACGTTGAAGCCTATAGTGACTAGGCTATTATGTTTCAATGGGTTAATAGAGAGCTGTCCATCACTGCACACTATGGCAACCACTATGATAACATGAGCTTGTTTCTGCATCATGTGTTGTGATGAATCCAATAGCTTTCTGGTCACTTCTTGCAACACGTCTAACATTGATTTACACATGAGAAAACAAAACAATACTTCTACCCACAACCCTCCATCACTTGGCAGAGGTGTGTGAGGAAGGCTGTATATTGCTTTTCTTTAAAGTAAGTTAAGAGGAAGAGTTAAAGAGTAAGAGTAAGTTGAGTTAAGTAATGCAATAAAGAGTAATAAGTAATGCATAGAGTCATGAGTAAGAGTTAAAGTAAGTTAAGAGTGAGTTAAGTAATGCAATAAAGAGTAAGTTAAGAGTAAGAGGTAAAGTAAGTTATGAGTAAGAGTTAAGTAATGCAATAAAGAGTAAGTTAAGAGTAAGAGTTAAAGTAAGTTGAGAGTTAAGTAATGCAATAAAGAGTAAGTTAAGAGTAAGAGTTAAAGTAAGTTAAGAGTGAGTTAAGTAATGCAATAAAGAGTAAGTTAAGAGTAAGAGTTAAAGTAAGTTATGAGTAAGAGTTAAGTAATGCAATAAAGAGTAAGTTAAGAGTAAGAGTTAAAGTAAGTTAAGAGTTACGTAATGCAATAAAGAGTAAGTTAAGAGTTATCAATGTTAAGAGGTAAAGTAAGTTAAGAGTAGGAGTTAAGTAATGCAATAAAGAGTAAATTAAGAGTAAGTTAAGAGTTCAGTAATGCAATATAGCCACACACCTTTCCTTACTCCCTGATAGCCTTAAACACTACAATGAATGGGAGGCTGTGTGGTAGACTTGACACACAACCCACAAAAGAACCCTGTCAGTGGCAATCAGTGTATGAAGAAGAATTAAGTTTTGTGTCACATTAAAGCCATGGTATAAACACGCAGAAGTACAAAGAAAAAAAAATTAATAGTAAAAAAGAATCTGAAAATATAGGGTATGCAATTTCACCCTAGACTTCCATTTGGTATTCAATTATAAAACACAAACTTTGTAAACTATACTTACTCAATATTCAACAGGCTATAGTCTATTTTTTTATTATGGTCAAAATGCAGTAAGGAAGCCACGCCCCCTGCCTCCCCTTCTATTCTACGGGACAGCTGATCGGTGCACTCCTCATATCATCACTACCAATCACAATATCTTCACTACTTAACAGCGCGTGACCACTGGACAGAGCAATCTTCACTATAGAGGGAGTTTTGATGTTGTCACCCTTTGTAGTGAAGATTGCTCTGTCCAGTGGTCACGCCGCTGTTAAGTAGTGAAGATATTGTGATTGGTAGTGATGATACGAGGAATGCACCAATCAGCTGTCCCGTAGAATAGAAGGGGAGGCAGGGGGTGTGGCTTCCTTACTGCATTTTGACCATAATAAAAAAAGTTATCCTAGGAGGGAATTCAAAAAGTTATCCTAGGAGGGAATTAAAAAAGTTATCCTCTCTCGTAATAACCAAAAACCTAGCAGAGCAGACAAGACCGCTTCTACAACTAAATAACTGCCTCACAGGACTCTAATATCACACTGCAAGATCATTCTCACACATAAGAAAACAAAAGATATATAAATACTCTCTCAATACTATGGCAAGATCATCCTCACACATAAGAAAACAAAAGATATATAAATACTATGACAAGATCATCCTCATACCTAAGAAACCAAAGATATATAAATACTCTCTCAATACTATGTAAGTATAAATGACTTCCTATTCTCCTATATCACATTATTGTCACGGTTAAGGAGGGGGGGGCGCCGAGGCCTCAGTAGGGAGGGGCGGGGGCGCAGCTGCCTCACACAGCTGCTGCAACACGGGTTCTCGGTGCAGCTCTGCCACCAGCACGCCCAGCAGCACATGCACAGCTGCCACACAATGCCCAGGATCCTCCAAAAACTGTGAAGGGAAACAGTAATCTCACAGTAAACAAGAATCTTAACTCCTTGAATCCCAAAACATAATTGTAATTTGGGCACCATTAGACAATTTTAAGTGACTATAAGCAATGTTTTATAGCTATGACCTATTTAGTATCCTTATCCACTAACTAATTTGGTATATTAAGCTACTTTTCGTACTTTTATGGCTAACAACAGAGATTTTATTATTGTAAAGGAAAGATCTGGGCGTGAAGGGGCTAAGGGGAAAATCAAATCAATGCACTTGGTACTTTCAAGCTTTCATACATAGGAATATAAATGACTAGATTAATTTGTAAGTGTTACTATTCAGTCTTGTTCTGCACTGTCTGTATGCTTAAAAGGAATAAAATAAGTCCCCACGAAAAACCCTCTGCCAGATGAGCTACAAGTGAGGCGCTTATTTCAGAAAGTCGATAAACGCCACCAATAAAAATACTAAGAAAATGGCTTCAAAATGTTTCAATGTTCAAAAGATATGACGTTTTGAACATTTAACCCCTTGAGGCCCATAATTTCCATTGTAATTTGGGTACCATTAGACAATTTTTAGTGACTATAAGCAATATTTTATAGATATGACCTGTTTGGTATCCTTGTCCACTAACTAATTTGGTATATTCAGTTACTTTTCTTAATTTTATGGCTAACAACATACAAATTTTTTATAGCAAAGGAAAGATCTGGGCGTGAAGGGGTTAAACAGTTTGAAGCCATTTTCATAGTTTTGTATTGATGGCGTTTATCGACTTTCTGAAATAAGCGCCTCGTATGAAAGTTGTGGCTAATAATGAGACAGTACCTGGATGGCCTGAGTGATGGGCCGAGTGAGGGTGGCGTAGGCTGAGTTAGTGGTGAGGGCGCGCAGCTGATCCAGAGTGCATGTGTCTGGCCCGCTACCCTTCTGCAGGCCATCCACGTCACTGTGAGGAGAGAGTAAAGGCTGGTACAGTGCAAATAAAGGATAATATAAAGGATAATAAGGATAATAAAATAATATACAATACATCTCTATATTCTATCCTTGGTGCAAATAAAGGAGACTCATTTGATGCACAATTCAGTGAGGAACATAATACATTGACCATCTTACATAAGAACATAGGAAAATAAGGAAGCTACAAGAGGCTGTGAGACCTACACGTGGTAGTTCCTGTTACTTAACACTACCTACATCCACCTTTCATCCCCATCCATGAATTTATCCAGCCTCCTTTTAAAGCTCCCTAATGACTCCGCACTGATGACTGAGTCCATTCCAATCATTTACCACCCTATTTGTGAACCAGTTTTTCCCTATTTCCTTTTTAAATCACGCTTTTCCAGCTTGAATCGTTACTTCTTGTACCCTGATTACTAGCCATAAGAACTTTTCCTACATATATATCTATCCTACATATTCTATAAAGCTAAGCCTCTTCTGCCTATCTGTGTGCCTGCAGCGGGTGTAAAACCAAGCCTCTTCTGCTGACCTATGAGCCAAGGTATGTATGTCCAAGGTAATGTTTTCTGTAAAGTTTCAGTAAAGTCTATCTACCTGTGGCTCTATTCTATAAAACTAAGCCCCTTCTGCCTACCTGTGTGCCTGCAACGGGTGTAAAACTAAGCCTCTTCTGCCTACATATGAGCCAAGGTAATGTTTTCTGTAAAGTTTCAGTAAAGTCTATCTACCTGTGGCTCTATTCTATAAAACTAAGCCCCTTCTGCCTACCTGTGTGCCTGCTTTGGGTGGGTTCTGAACACTCCCTCCTGTGGCATCTGCAGCTTCAGGAAGGTCGCCAGGACACGACACACCAGGCGAAACTGAGGACAAGGGTCTTTGCCGAGACATCACAGCGAGGTCCGTGTGTGAGTGGTCTCGCCCGACAGCCAGTGGAGGTATGCCTGACATGTTGCCATCGACTCCGCTGACTTTACATGTCTTCTGTATTGTGATTCGCGGTTAGAAGTCATTTGAGGCCCACTTATCCGCAGTGTTGGAAGTGGTGTTGGTAGTTCAGTAAGTCTATCTACTGTTCTATTTATAAATGTAAGCCAGTAAACCTTGTATCCGCGTCAGTTTCTGAACATCCTCCGGGCCAATCCTGAGCTTAGTATATTGTCGTAGACATACTTATGAATTTTTAGGTTAAGGGTTGATTTTTTTTTTTGGCGTCTATCCAGCGAGTCTATAGCAGTGATCTTGCCTTTTTTTTTTGTCAGCATGTTGGAGGGTCGAACTTTACTAGCTGATATGCAAAGACACTCCACGATTTTTTTTGTTTTTTTTTTTTTTTTATATTCCTAGATTAAATGCCCACTTCCATCTCCCTCTGTCTCGGACCAACTTGGGCAATGTAGTTCGATATATGAAGTTTATATATATATTGTAGTTAAGATAGTAGTGCTATTGTTTTTATTTATATTATAGTTATTGTAGTAAAGATGGTGGGTGGTGGGTCAGTATGTATATATTGCATTAGAAGAACATATGAATTTGAACATAACATTTGACATTTGAACATAAGAGAATTTGGTGATTTTCTCTGCACTGTAGGGATGATGGTGGGTGGTGGGTGAGTATGTGGGTAGATATTGCATAGAATTTGGTGATTTTCTCTGCACTGTAGGGATGATGGTGGGTGGTGGGTCAGTATGTGGGTAGATATGGGATAGAATTTGGTGGTTTTCTCGCACTGTAGGATGATGGTGGGTGGGGTCAGATGGTAATATTGGATAGAATTTGGATTTTCTAGATTGGGATGATGTGGATGGGGTGGTGGGTCAGTATGTGGGTAGATATTGGATAGAATTTGGTGATTTTCTCTGCACTGTAGGGATGATGGTGGGTGGTGGGGTAGTTATGAGGTAGATATTGGGGGATAGAATTTGGTGATTTTCTCTGCACTGTAGGGATGATGGTGGGTGGTGGGTCAGTATGTGGGTAGATATTGCATAGAATTTGGTGGTTTTCTCTGCACTGTAGGGATGATGGTGGGTGGTGGGTGAGTATGTGGGTAGATATTGGATAGAATTTGGTGATTTTCTCTGCACTGTAGGGATGATGGTGGGTGGTGGGTCAGTATGAGGGTAGATATTGATAGAATTTGGTGATTTTCTCTGCACTGTAGGGATGATGGTGGGTAGTGGGTGAGTATGTGGGTAGATATTGGATAGAATTTGGTGTTTTCTCTGCACTGTAGGGATGATGGTGGGTGGTGGGTGAGTATGTGGGTAGATATTGGATAGAATTTGGTGATTTTATGCTATTTGCAGTTCACATACAATATACAAACAATATATGACTATACAGAATACAGTTCATTATAGAAGAGAGAAAGAGAGAAATAGAATACGTAGAATAGAATACACATTACACAGTTCATTATAGAAGAGAGAAAGAGAGAGGAATAGATTACATAGTTCATTATAGAAGAGAGAGAGAGTATGCGTGATCAGAAATATAAATATGGACTAATTTCAATCTGCATACAAAATATACTCAAAATACACAGCCTTGCCGTCCCTCCTGTGTGTAGAGGCTAAGAGGGCTCACCTTAAGACTAGTGTTGGCAGTATATCACAGAGGGAGTTCAGGAGGAAGAAGGTGTCGCTACAGGCCACACTATACTGCTGCTGCTGCCGCCACCGCGTGTGTGCATATACCACCAGCAAGTGTCCCTCCTGCAACACACACACACACACACACACACACACTTTAGCCAGTACATCAAGCTTATCTTAACTTACATATTCTAGTTTTGTTCTCATTTCATTATAAGTTTTCTCAATCCTTATATCAAATAACCTCATTTGTAATCATTTGGTAAGTTTGCTTTCATATCAACGCTTACAAGTTCACATTTGTAAGACCAGATTCTATGATAGCATGAATGATAATGAACCCCTTGAGACCCAGAGCGTAATTTCTATTGTAATTTGGGTACCATTAAACGATTTTAGTGAATATAAGCAATGTTTTAGATATGACCTGTTTAGTATCCTTGTCCACTAACTAATTTGGTATATTCAGTTACTTTTTGTAATTCTATGACTCGACAACATACAATTTTATATAGGAAAGGAAAGATCTGGGCGTGAATGGGTTAGAGAGACATTAAGGAGAAGGAAGAAGGAAGGAAGAAAGGAAGGAGAGAAGGAGGGTGAAGGTGATGGACATACCTGAGCAGCTAAGGTAAGCATGGCAGCCGGGTTACTGAGCGGGAACGACAGGAGAGAGAGAACGCGAGGCCAGGTCACCTCCCCTTCCCACCCACACCACTCTGTAGGGAAGGAAGGATACACATCAAACACATTATACAGGTTGAAGCTCCCAAACTCGGCATCCAAACTCGGCAACACCCAAAACTCGGCTATGGTTCCGGATTTTCCAAAACACGGCAGAACACCCAAAACCCGGCGCGTAGTTGCCGGGTCGGCCGCTGGGTGCCACCACACTAGGCCGCTTGGTTTCTCCCGCCGATTTGTTTGTTGTTATTGTTCAGTGGTGTTGTGACTGTAGAGTTGTGTACACTGTTATTTTGTGTACTTCTACAGGTCTGTTATTGGTATTATGGCTCCCAAATGTCCAAACATTTTTTTCATGTGATTTTCATGCTTTTTTCCCCCTTAATATATCTACGTTCTAAAAGTCGGAAAATTCCATTACTCGGCTCGGCGCTAGTCCCGAGGTTGCCGAGTTTGGGAACTTCAACCTGTACAAGTAACATTATAGACAAGTACAAACACTATAGCATACACACATAGCATATAGGTAGGCAGAAGAGGCTTAGTTTTATAGAATACATACACATTCCCTATGCCCACACATTACAGTACTGAAATCTGCACTCATAATAGCCTTAACCCTGTAGCTACTTCTTGAATAAGGTGTACTAACATATAACATAGGGAAACAAAAAGAAATCTGAGTTTGTATGTTTGAAAAAAAGACTCAACGATGCATAAATTGATACCCAAATCAATTAACAGATGAGAATTAGATGCATAGAAGCACAAAGAACATAGATACACACTACATAGAACATAAGAAAATAAGGAAGCTACAAGAAGAGCCATGAGACCTACACAAGGTAGTTCCTGATACTTAACACTACCTACATCCACCTTTCATCCCCATCCATGAATTTATCCAGACTCCCTTTAATTAAAGCTCCCTATTGACTCAGCACTGACCACCCCACGACTGAGTCCATTCTAATCATTCACCACCCTATTTGTGAACCAGTTTTTCCCTATTTCCTTTTTAAATCTACACTTTTCCAGCTTGAAATGTAAGCTTGTATGTATGAAACAAGACTAGATGAATAAATGAATACATCAATAATAAACAGGTGAGTAATTATATATATATACAAGCACAACATACATATAGTCTATATAGAGGGTGACAAAAAAAAAAATCCCTTTGTAGTGAAGATTTTGCTCTGTCCAGTGGTCATGCCGCTGTTAAGTAGTGAAGATATTGCGATTGGTAGTGATGATACGAGGAATGCACCAATCAGCTGCCTTGTAGAATAGAAGGGAGGCAGGGGGCGTGGCTTCCTTACTGCATTTTGACCATAATAAAAAAACATTGACTATAGATACACAAATACACACCCTGAGAGAAGAGAGCAAGGAGTCCCGCCTGAAGAATGGGGTTCCTATGGTTAAGGTGGAGGATGGAGCGAGATGCAGAGGCCACCAGGGGAAGCAGGAGGCCAGGGGACGGGTGTGGGTGTTCCTCGGAGCCCAGCCACTCCACCACTGCCGCACTGCCTAGCTCCTGCAGGGTACCCGAGGATGCACCACCACTCACCACCGCCAGAAGCTCAGTGCCCAGAACACAGCCTTCGTTCCATTGCTGCTCCCTTGGCACTGCTGTAGAACATAAGAACATAAGAAAGCTACAAGAGGCTGTGAGATAAGAACATAAGAAAGCTACAAGAGGCCGTGAGATAAGAACATAAGAACATAAGGAAGCTACAAGAGGCTGTGAGATAAGAACATAAGAACATAAGAAAGCTACAAGAGGCCGTGAGATAAGAACATAAGAACATAAGGAAGCTACAAGAGGCTGTGAGATAAGAACATAAGAACATAAGAAAGCTACAAGAGGCCGTGAGATAAGAACATAAGAACATAAGGAAGCTACAAGAGGCCGTGAGATAAGAACATAAGAACATAAGGAAGCTACAAGAGGCCGTGAGATAAGAACATAAGAAAGCTACAAGAGGCTGTGAGATAAGAACATAAGAACATAAGAAAGCTACAAGAGGCCGTGAGATAAGAACATAAGAACATAAGAAAGCTACAAGAGGCCGTGAGATAAGAACATAAGAACATAAGGAAGCTACAAGAGGCCGTGAGATAAGAACATAAGAAAGCTACAAGAGGCCGTGAGATAAGAACATAAGAACATAAGGAAGCTACAAGAGGCCGTGAGATAAGAACATAAGAACATAAGGAAGCTACAAGAGGCCGTGAGATAAGAACATAAGAAAGCTACAAGAGGCCGTGAGATAAGAACATAAGAACATAAGGAAGCTACAAGAGGCCGTGAGATAAGAACATAAGAACATAAGGAAGCTACAATAGGCCGTGAGATAAGAACATAAGAACATAAGGAAGATACAAGAGGCCGTGAGACCTACACGAGGTAGTTCCTGCTACTTAACACTACCACCTTTCATCCCCATCCATGAATTTATCCAGCCTCTCTTTAAAGCTCTCTAATGACTCCGCACTAACTATCTGTCTACTGAGTCCATTCCAATCATTTACCACCCTATTTGTGAACCAGTTTTTCCCTATTAGAAGGGAGGCAAGCAAGGTATTAGTGCAGGTTTTTGTATAGAGTTATTCGGGCGAGTGAGTTATTCAATAGTCTTTGTATTTAATCATAGTTAACCATAGTATCAGGTAAACACAGGCATAATTTTAAGCATGAGACCTTATGATAGAATGGAATTTTTGCCTCGTTAGAAAAAATAGACTATAGGGAGGTAGGTAGATAGATGCATTCAGTAAGGACAGATATTGAAGGGGAGAATACACCATTAATATCTAACCAACATATAAATTTAACTGTAATAATCTTCTTTTTTTTATGCGTAAATAAAAAAAAAGACTACAGTAAAACCTCTCGTATTCGGACCCTCATTATTCAGACCTCCTTTTTTTTTTTCTTTTTTTTAGGGGTCGAAATTACCTAGCTATCTAGAAATACACCTAGAATTTTTTTTTTTTTTTTTTTTTTTTTTTTTAGGGGTCGAAATTACCTAGCTATCTAGAAATACACCTAGAAATTGTTTTTTTTTTTTTTTTTTTTTTAGGGGTGAAAATTACCTAGCTATCTAGAAATACACCTAGAATTTTTTTTTTTTTTTTGTTTTGTTTTTTAGGGGTCGAAATTACCTAGCTATCTAGAAATACACCTAGAATTTTTTGTTTTTTTGTTTTTTAGGGGTCGAAATTACCTAGCTATCTAGAAATACACTAGAAATTGTTTTTTTTTTTTTTTTTTTTTTTAGGGGTCGAAATTACCTAGCTATCTAGAAATACACCTAGAATTTTTGTTTTTTTGTTTTTTTGTTTTTTAGGGGTCGAAATTACCTAGCTATCTAGAAATACACCTAGAATTTTTTTTTTTTTTTTTTTTTTTTTTTTTAGGGATCGAAATTTCCTATATATACAACTAGATTATTATTATTTTTTTTTTTTTTTTTTTTTCCCTTTACATGTCCCCCCATATATAATCCCGCCATTATTCGGATCCTTGCATTACTCGGACCACTCCTTGGCCCAATTAGTCCGAATATGAGAGGTTTTGCTGTATATTGTAACTCAAACATGTACTGAATTGCTACTAATGTGTTGTATTTTATCATAGTTAACCCTATTATCAGGTAAACATAGGCATAATTTTAAGCATGAGACCTTATGATAACATTGAATTTTCGCCTCTTTAAAAAAAAGACTATACAGTAAAACCTCTCGTATTCGGACCTCCTCCTCCTCCTCCTTTTATATATATATATACAGGAGAACCTCGTTTATCCGGCACCCACGGGGGGGAGCGCATGCCGGATAACTCATTTTGCCGTTGTTTTGAGAGTTACTCTTATGGAATCCCCCAAAATTCCTTTTTTTTTTTTTTTTTTTTTTTTTTTCCATCACAAGGAACCGGCCAAGGGCACAACAAAAATGGGTAACTGGCTTAGTTGCCAGTCCCTATAAAGAAGACAGTCAGAGAATAAAATAAAAAAGTGGGGTGAGCCAATTTAGTTCGGGAGGTGTCTTGTTACTCTTCTTTTGAAAAGATGTAAGTCATAGGAAAGTGGAAAAACAGAAACTGGAAGAGAGTTCCAGAGTTTATCAGTGAAAAAAAAAAAAAAAAAAAAAAAAAAAAAAAAAAAAAAAAAAAAAAAAAAAAAAAAAAAAAAAAGCCTGGGTCGATTAGTGCCGTTGTTTTGAGGCTGCCGTTGTTTTAAATGCCGGTTAAATGAGGTTCTCCTGTATATATATATATTTATTTATTTATTATTATTATTATTATTATTATTTTTTGTAATCCCCCTATTATTCGGATCCTTGCATTACCCGAACCATTCCTTGGCCCAATTAGTCCGAACATGAGAGGTTTTACAGTAATAAGAATCACGCATGTTAGGGATTTTTTGGGAATTTATTTGGATTTGATAGGGATTTGGGGGGGATTTTTTGGGATACTTACTGGCTACTAGTGTGTTCTCCATATGCGTGAGAGCCGCACGGACGGTGGTGGAGAAAACCATGGGCCGCGCATTGAGCAGTGCCTTGTGACGCGCCGCTGCCGTGGTCACCAGCCGCACCGCCGCACGCACCAGCAGAGCCCGCTTGGTGCCCGTGTCAGGGTGGAAGGAAGTGGTGTCTGGGGTGTAGCCGGCGGCGCGATGAAGCAGCCTGAATAAAGGGATACAATATAGGCGATGTAGGAAAAGTTCTTAAGGTTCTTAGCAGGGTAGAACGAGAAGTAACGGATTCAAGCTGGAAAAGTGCAGATTTAAAAAGGAAATTGGGAGAAACTGGCTCACAAATAGGGTGGTGAATGATTGGAATGGACTCAGTCGTCAGGTGGTCAATGCGGAGTCTATTGGGGTCTTTAAAAGGAGTCTGGATAAATTCATGGATGGGGAAGAGAGTTGGATGTAGGTAGAGTTAGGTAACAGGAACTACCTCGTATAGGTCTCACGGCCTCTTGTAGCTTCCTTACTTTCTTATGTTCTTATGGAGGTGAAAGTAAGAGTAAGAGTAAGAGTAAGAGTAAGAGTAAGAGTAAGAGTAAGAGTAAGAGTAAGAGTAAGAGTAGGAGTAGGAGTAGGAGTAGGAGTAGGAGTAGGAGTAGGAATAGGAATAGGAGTAGGAGTAGGAGGAGTAGGAGTAGGAGTAGGAGTAGGAGTAAGAGTAAGAGTAAGAGTAAGAGTAAGAGTAAATAAATTGCCATTATTGTTACATCTATAAACTATATAAACATAGTTACGAAATTAGACTCCTTACTATTATAGTCAATTTTATAAGGAAAAGTAAGTAGTTTTATTACTATAGAGGAATTATACTATAGTCAATTTTTTTCACGTCCCTAGTAAGTAAGAGTGATGATGGTAGTGATAGGTGAAGAAAGGTTCAACTTGAGGTGTTCTACATGATGCAGTAATCGGCTTGTCCAATCGCTAAATGATTGCCCTTGATCTACTTCATATTTACTTCTCTATAATTCTTGCATTTATCTGCCATAGTTTTTTAGTTATTGAAAAAAAACTTTATTTAAAAAACAAATAAAGGCAACCCTTGCAAAATTAGCAATATTTTTTGATAAATAGATTTGCTTGAAAATTAGTTCCTAGCAGTTATCGGGCATGCTGAACACGAAACCGGAGTCAGTTTTCAGTTACAATGATTAGAAGTCCCTATTTCAGCCAATTCACAATGACAAGATACTTCCAGATATTCCTTAATAAACACAAATTAGACAAAACTTACGACAAGACAAAAATATGATACGCATTGCTAAATTAATAATTACTTCAATACAACGATCAGTATTAGTATTTTCAGTTTTAATAAAATCATTATTAATCCCTATTTGAGCCACCCATGCGATTGTCAAAGTACTTATAAAAACCTAGGAATACTATAGCCATTCTGTGGGACTTCTAATGCCCTCCCATGACTCCTGTAGGATGCGTGAAGTAGCAAAGAGGCCCGTGAAGGACTCTGAAGGATTGTATACAGAGCGAAGGATACTTAATAAAAATAGTTCTTCCTCCTCCCTTCCTTGTCCCACCACCTTCCTTCTCCTCCCCCTCTCCCCTCCTTCCTCCTCGTCCTGTCTTATTTATACGATAATCATCATATATCAGATCACGCTGGACAGCTGCGGCACGCACCGCATGGGAGAGGTCGGACTCCCACTAGTAGGGCTAGTTGGCGTAAGATAAGTGTGGGAGACATCCTGCTGCCCGAGACACACAAAGCAAACAAACTTTTCCAACGGCACTAGGGATGTGCACCGGTATTCGGTATACCGACCGATACCGGTATCTTAACTGATACCGGTGTGAAGACGTACCGGTATTATTCCCGAAAACCGGTATCGGCAATGCCGGTATTTTGTTGATACCGCACAACCCTACATAAGCCCCGTGACGTCACAGGCACAGCGCCTTGCCGACAGCACTCAGGCCCCTTTTCCCTTCATTAATCTTATAACATCAAATAATGAATATATCAACACGGATAAAGTAAAATAATGATAAATAGGACTCAATAAGCCTAAAAAGCAATGAAATAACGAAGAAATAATGAAATAACCAGTATCAAAACATGGCCGAAAAAACCGCAAATTTACAACTACCAAAATCGACTTTTTAACGCAGCTCTTATAATTCGTGAAAAAATATGTGCAAATAGTGTATGATAATGCATCTTATAAACACTAACAGATCGGAGTTTGGTGTTGAAACCGAGGAGCAAAATAAGTTAGATTTTTTCGATAATTTGACCCTTTCAACCAATCAGTCAGCTATATTATTCCACTAAACACGTCAAAAACCCGTCACATACACACACACAAACACACCGCGACTGTAAGGATGGCTAAGGGGACACAAATAACCTCACCGCTCAAGTAGTTGAGAGACTAAGGTACAGTAAAAATATAAACAAAACCACACTCAAAACTATAAAACAAAATACAGCCACCAAGCGAAAGAATAATACATAAAACGATGCGGAAATATCGAAATATATTAAATACACAAGAATCCCCCTCCATATGATGTAGAAAAAGAATTATCAACAAAATATCAGTAATATGTACGGTATTACTAAATGATTGAATCTTATTTCTTTTCCGAAGGCCTTAAATATCGGAGACTTTATATGGGAAGTCATACACGAAGCTGGGGATTTCAATATGGCTATACATTCCATAATCGGTCCACGAATAAAAAAGTGGGTATTCGTTATAAATACGTAATCGGCACATCGTAACCTAGCGGAGAGGCAGGATTCCCTTCAGCCAATCAGCGGCCTTGCTCTGGTTTCAGCCAATCAACGTTCAGTAAACAGCTTGGCGGCCATGTTTACTAGTAATCCCGGATATACAGACGTATTGACTCTTAAAATAAGATGAATTTTACCCTTAAATACCTTATTTATGGCATATTAGTGATGCTAAGAGTATTCTTAGTGATGCATATAGGTGGGACGATCATAATTACCGCCATATTAGCCTTTCATCGTTATATTCTCCCTGAAATACATGACTGATCTTACTTTTAGGCCGCTAATGGTATATTATGACGTGTTTTCGGCAAGTGTCTTCCGCTGAATACTACACAGACGTACCCAGGATATACCTTGATGCGCTGATCCTAGGTTCGAGTCCAGCGTGCCTGAGATTGGCTTGTTATGGATCACTATGGCCCGCGCCGTATCTGTTGCCGTCTGCACACCTGCACACCACTACCACGATCACCACTACTACCACTACACACACCACCACCACACCCTCTACCACACACACACACACAACACCATAAACCTACCACACACACACACACACACACGCCACCACAAACCTAACACACACCCCTAATAAACAAGATAATAGCATGAAATTACAAACTCGGTGAGATGCGCTAATGTTTTCCGCGCATAAAACTTCAACCATCGCGTCGCCATCTTAATTAACCGCATTTTCTCTGATATCCACTTTATTTAATGGCTTTTATATGCGACAGGGTGATCTAGACATACTATTTCAGGTTTGGATATACGCGGCGGGTTAATATCTCGCCTAATTCCGTGGTTATTGGCGTAAGATAAGTGAGGGGGACATCCTGCTGCCCGAGACACACAAAGCAAAAACTTTTTCAACGGCACTACGGTGGGGATGTGCACCAGTATTCGGTATACCGACCGATACCGGTATCTTAACTGGTAGCGGTATTATTCCAGAAAACCGGTATTTTGTTGATACCGCACAACCCTACATAAGCCAAGTGACGTCACAGGCACAGCGCCTTGCCGACAGCAGCCAGGCCCCTTTTCCCTTCATTAATCTTATAACATCAAATAATGAATATATCAACACGGATAAAGTAAAATAATGATAAATAGATCGGCTCAATAAGCCTAAAAAGCAATGAAATAACGAAGAAATAATGAAATAACCAGTATCAAAAGATGGCCGAAAAAACCACAAATTTACCACTACCAAAATCGACTTTTTAACGCAGCTCTTATAATTCGTGAAAAAATATGTGTAAATAGTGTATGATAAATGCATCTTATAAACACTAACAGATCGGAGTTTGGTGTTGAAACCGAGGAGCAAAATCAGTTATATTTTTTCGATAATTTGACCCTTTCAACCAATCAGTCAGCTGTATTATGCCACTAAACACGTCCAAAACCCGTCACATAGACACACACAAACACACCACGACTGTAAGGATGGTTAAGGGGACACAAATAACCTCACCGCTCAAGTAGTTGAGAGACTAAGGTACAGTAAAAATATAAACAAAACCACACTCAAAACTATAAAACAAAATATAGCCACCAAGCGAAAGAATAATACATAAAACGATGCGGAAATATCGAAATATATATTAAATACACAAGAATACCCCTCCATATGATGTAGAAAAAGAATTATCAACAAAATATCAGTAATATGTACGGTATTACTAAATGATTGAATCGTATTTCTTTTACGAAGGTCTTACATATCGGAGACTTTCTATGGGAAGTCATACACGAAGCTGGGGATTTCAATATGGCTATACATTCCATAATCGGTCCACGAATAAAAAAGTGGGTATTCGTTATAAATACGTAATCGGCACCTCGTAAAATAGCGGAGAGGCAGGATTCCCTTCAGCCAATCAGCGGCCTTGCTCTGGTTTCAGCCAATCAACGTTCAGTAAACAGTTGGGCGGCCATGTTTACTAGTAATCCCGGATATACAGACGTATTGACTCTTATATAAGATGAATTTTACCCTTAAATACCTTATTTAAGGCATATTAGTGATGCTAAGAGTATTCTTAGTGATACATATAGGTGGGACGATCATAATTACCGCCATATTAGCCTTTCATCGTCATATTCTCCCTGAAATACATGACTGATCTTACTTTTAGGCCGCTAATGGTATATTATGACGTGTTTTCGGTAAGTGTCTTCCGCTGAATACTACACAGACGTACCCAGGATATACCTTGATGCGCTGATCCTAGGTTCGAGTCCAGCGTGCCCGAGATTGGCTTGTTATGGATCACTATGGCCCGCGCAGTATCTGTTGCCGTCTGCACACCTGCACACCACTACCGCAATCCCCACTACTACCACTACACACACCACCACCACACCCTGTACCACACACACACACAACACCATAAACCTACCACACACACACACACACACGCCACCACAAGCTTACCACACACCACTAATAAACACAATAATAACATTAAATTACAAACTCGGTGAGATGCGCTAATGTTTTCCGCGCATAAAACTTCAACCATCGCGTCGCAATCTTAATTAACCGCATTTTCTCTGATATCCACTTTATTTAATGGCTTTTATATGCGACAGGGTGATCTAGGCATATTATTTCAGGTTTGGATATACGCGGCGGGTTAATATCTCGCCTAATTCCGTGGTTATTGGCGTAAGATAAGTGAGAGAGACATCCTGCTGCCCGAGACACACAAAGCAAACAAACTTTTTCAACGGCACTAGGGAGTTGCACCAGTATTCGGTATACCGACCGATACCGGTATCTTAACTGATACCGGTATTATTCCAGAAAACCGGTATTTTGTTGATACCGCAAAACCCTACATAAGCCAAGTGACGTCACAGGCACAGCGCCTTGCCGACAGCAGCCAGGCCCCTTATCGCTTCTTTAATCTTATAACATCAAATAATGAATATATCAACACGGATAAAGTAAAATAATGATAAATAGGGCTCAATAAGCCTAAAAAGCAATGAAATAACGAAGAAATAATGAAATAACCAGTATCAAAAGATGGCCGAAAAAAACGCAAATTTACCACTACCAAAATCGACTTTTTAACGCAGCTCTTATAATTCGTGAAAAAATATGTGCAAATAGTGTATGCTAAATGCATCTTATAAACACTAACAGATCGGAGTTTCGTGTTGAAACCGAGGAGCAAAATAAGTTAGATTTTTTCGATAATTTGACCCTTTCAACCAATCAGTCAGCTGTATTATTCCACTAAACACGTCAAAAACCCGTCACATACACACACACAAACACACCGCGACTGTAAGGATGGCTAAGGGGACACAAATAACCTCACCGCTCAAGTAGTTGAGAGACTAAGGTACAGTAAAAATATAAACAAAACCACACTCAAAACTATAAAACAAAATATAGCCACCAAGCGAAAGAATAATACATAAAACGATGCGGAAATATCGAAATATATTAAAATACACAAGAATCCCCCTCCATATGATGTAGAAAAAGAATTATCAACAAAATATCAGTAATATGTACGGTATTACTAAATGATTGAATCGTATTTCTTTTACGAAGGTCTTAAATATCGGAGACTTTCTATGGGAAGCCATACACGCAGCTGGGGATTTCAATATGGCTATACATTCCATAATCGGTCCACGAATAAAAAAGTGGGTATTCGTTATAAATACGTAATCGTAACCTAGCGGAGAGGCAAGATTACCTTCAGCCAATCAGCGGCCTTGCTCTGGTTTCAGCCAATCAACGTTCAGTAAACAGCTGGGAGGCCATGTTTACTAGTAATCCCGGATATACAGACGTATTTACTCGTAAATAAGATGAATTTTACCCTTAAATACCTTATTTATGGCATATTAGTGATGCTAAGAGTATTCTTAGTGATACATATAGGTGGGACGATCATAATTACCGCCATATTAGCCTTTCATCGTCATATTCTCCCTGAAATACATGACTGATCTTACTTTTAGGCCGCTAATGGTATATTATGACGTGTTTTCGGTAAGCGTCTTACGCTGAATACTATACAGACGTACCCAGGGTATACCTTGATGCGCTGATCCTAGGTTCGAGTCCAGGGTGCCCGAGATTGGCTTGTTATGGATCCCTATGGCCCGCGCCGTATCTGTTGCCGTCTGCACACCGGCACACCACTACCACAATCACCACTACTACCACTACACACACCCCACCACACCCTCTACCACACACACACACAACACCATAAACCTACCACACACCACCACAAACCTACCACACACCAATAATAAAACACAATAATAACATTAAATTACAAACTCGGTGAGATGCGCTAATGTTTTCCGCGCATAACACTTAAACCATCGCGTCGCCATCTTAATTAACAGCATTTTCTCTGATATCCACCTTATTTAATGGCTTTTATATGCGACAGGGTGATCTAGACATATTATTTCAGGTTTGGATATACGCAGCGGGTTAATATCTCGCCTAATTCCGTGGTTATTGGCGTAAGATAAGTGAGGGAGACATCCTGCTGCCCGAGACACACAAAGCAAACAAACTTTTTCAACGGCATTAGGGATGTGCACCAGTATTCGGTATACCGACCGATACCGGTTTCTTATCTTAGGGGAGGCGGTAGCGGAGTGGTTAGTGTCTCCGACTGGCGTTCTCGGTGACCCGAGTTCGATCCCCGAAGATACCCAAAAGCTTTCTGCACCGTCGAGTGGCCTAAGAACACCCACATGCCCTGCCCATCAACTCTACCTTCGATTGCGAGTGCATCGGAGGACACAGGGGGGCGGCATGAGCCTCTAATCACAGGCGTCACTATAAGAATCCTGCCTGCGCCACCACGGGCGCGGACCAACCATCACAGCCCTCAAGTGAACCTCCAGAGCCTACCATCCGAGCCCTGGGTCACCACTGCCTACAGGCGCTATAGGCACAAATGTAAAAACAAAAAAACAAAAAAATCTAAAATGATACCGGTATTATTCCAGAAAACCGGTATTTTGTTGATACCGCACAACCCTACATAAGCCCCGGACGTCACAGGCACAGCGCCTTGCCGACAGCAGCCAGGCCCCTTTTCCCTTCATTAATCTTATAACATCAAATAATGAATATATCAACACGGATAAAGTCAAATAATGATAAATAGGGCTCAATAAGCCTAAAAAGCAATGAAATAACGAAGAAATAATGAAATAACCAGTATCAAAAGATAGCCGAAAAAACCGCAAATTTACCACTACCAAAATCGACTTTTTAACGCAGCTCTTATAATTCGTGAAAAAATATGTGCAAATAGTGGATGATAAGTGCATCTTATAAACACTAACAAATCGGAGTTTGGTGTTGAAACCGAGGAGCAAAATATGTTAGATTTTTTCGATAATTTGACCCTTTCAACCAATCAGTCGGGTGTATTATTCCACTAAACACGTCAAAAACCCGTCACATAGACACACACAAACACACCACGACTGTAGGAATGGCTAAGGGGACACAAATAACCTCACCGCTCAAGTAGTTGAGAGACTAAGGTACAGTAAAAATATAAACAAAACCACACTCAAAACTATAAAACAAAATATAGCCACCAAGCGAAAGAATAATACATAAAACGATGCGGAAATATCGAAATATATTAAAATACACAAGAATCCCCCTCCATATGATGTAGAAAAAGAATTATCAACAAAATATCAGTAATATGTACGGTATTACTAAATGATTGAATCGTATTTCTTTTACGAAGGTCTTAAATATCGTTGACTTTATATGGGAAGTCATACACGAAGCTGGGGATTTCAATATGGCTATACATTCCATAATCGGTCCACGAATAAAAAAGTGGGTATTCGTTATAAATACGTAATCGTAACCTAGCGGACAGGCAAGATTACCTTCAGCCAATCAGCGGCCTTGCTCTGGTTTCAGCCAATCAACGTTCAGTAAACAGCTGGGAGGCCATGTTTACTAGTAATCCCGGATATACAGACGTATTTACTCGTAAATAAGATGAATTTTACCCTTAAATACCTTATTTATGGCATATTACTGATGCTAAGAGTATTCTTAGTGATACATATAGGTGGAACGATCATAATTACCGCCATATTAGCCTTTCATCGTCATATTCTACCTGAAATACATGACTGATCTTACTTTTAGGCCGCTAATGGTATATTATGACGTGTTTTCGGTAAGTGTCTTACGCTGAATACTATACAGACGTACCCAGGGTATACCTTGATGCGCTGATCCTAGGTTCGAGTCCAGCGTGCCCGAGATTGGCTTGTTATGGATCACTATGGCCCACGCCGTATCTGTTGCCGTCTGCACACCGGCACACCACTACCACAATCACCACTACTACCACTACACACACCCCACCACACTCTCTACCACACACACACAACACCATAAACCTACCACACACCACCACAAACCTACCACACACCAATAATAAACACAATAATAACATTAAATTACAAACTCGGTGAGATGCGCTAATGTTTTCCGCGCATAAAACTTCAACCATCGCGGCGCAATCTTAATTAACCGCATTTTCTCTGATATCCACTTTATTTAATGGCTTTTATATGCGACAGGGTGATCTAGGCATATTATTTCAGGTTTGAATATACGCGGCGGGTTAATATCTCACCTAATTCCGTGGTTATTGGCGGAAGATAAGTGAGGGGGACATCCTGCTGCCCGAGACACACAAAGCAAACAAACTTTCTCAACGGCACTAGGGATGTGCACCAGTATTCGGTATACCGACCGATACCGGTATCTTAACTGATACCGGTATTATTCCAGAAAACCGGTATTTTGATGATACCACACAACCCTACATTAGCCCCGAGACGTCACAGGCACAGCGCCTTGCCGACAGCAGCCAGGCCCCTTTTCCCTTCATTAATCTTATAACATCAAATAATGAATATATCAACACGGATAAAGTAAAATAATGATAAATAGGACTCAATAAGCCTAAAAAGCAATGAAATAACGAAGAAATAATGAAATAACCAGTATCAAAAGATGGCCGAAAAAAACGCAAATTTACCACTACCAAAATCGACTTTTTAACGCAGCTCTTATAATTCGTGAAAAAAATATGTGCAAATAGTGGATGATAAGTGCATCTTATAAACACTAACAGATCGGAGTTTGGTGTTGAAACCGAGGAGCAAAATATGTTTGATTTTTTCGATAATTTGACCCTTTCAACCATTCAGTCGGGTGTATTATTCCACTAAACACGTCAAAAACCCGTCACATAGACACACACAAACACACCACGACTGTAAGGATGGCTAAGGGGACACAAATAACCTCACCGCTCAAGTAGTTGAGAGACTAAGGTACAGTAAAAATATAAACAAAACCACACTCAAAACTATAAAACAAAATATAGCCACCAAGCGAAAGAATAATACATAAAACGATGCGGAAATATCGAAATATATTAAAATACACAAGAATCCCCCTCCATATGATGTAGAAAAAGAATTATCAACAAAATATCAGTAATATGTACGGTATTGCTAAATGATTGAATCTTATTTCTTTTACGAAGGTCTTAAATATCGGAGACTTTATATGGAAAGTCATACACGAAGCTGGGGATTTCAATATGGCTATACATTCCATAATCGGTCCACGAATAAAAAAGTGGGTATTCGTTATAAATACGTAATCGGCACCTCGTAACCTAGCGGAGAGGCAGGATTCCCTTCAGCCAATCAGCGGCCTTGCACTGGTCTCAGCCAATCAGCGTTCAGTAAACAGCTGGGCGGCCATGATTACTAGTAATCCCGGGTATACAGACGTATTTACTCGTAAATAAGATGAATTTTACCCTTAAATACCTTATTTATGGCATATTAGTGATGCTAAGAGTATTCTTAGTGATACATATTGGTGGGACGATCACAATTACCGCCATATTAGCCTTTCATCGTCATATTCTCCCTAAAATACATGAGTTCTTTCTTTTAGGCCGGTAATGGTATTTTATAACGTGTTTTCTATAAGTGTCTCTCTGAATACTACACAGACGTACCCAGGGTATATCTTGATGCGCTGATCCCAGGTTCTCTAGTCCAGCGTGCCCGAGAGTAGCTTGTTATGGACTACTATGTCCTGCGGCGGTACGGAGCTCACGCCGTATCTTTAGGTTACACACTCACACTGGGGGGCTAATACCTAACACCACAGTAACTACCAAGCTATCGTGAGTGGCCTTGACAAACTGAATACAGTATCGGTAGCTTGAATTGCAGGAGCATTATACTGTAACGAAGTAGGGGCGATGGGGGCAACCCACCAGCTTTTACTCCGTCCCACACTACCGGTTCGGGGCTTTGGAGGGAAAAAGGTCTGCTGAAGGGAAACCCTTTTCTGCTGTGCACGGCTTTATTACCCGGGCCACTACTACTACCCACTGTACAATATAGTCAGTCTCATACGAGACGCCCACAGCCAACAATTCGTGAGTCACACTCCCACGCCCGCGTATCACTCCGCGTCACTGTCTATCACGGGGCGCCGCCCTTGCCCAGCACCAGGGTTGTGAACTTTTGTAGCCCACATTTATGTACCGAGCCAGCAAAATTATCGCATTTTCAGATTATATTGCTTTAGCTAAGGTTGTACGATAATTATGTGAAAATGCGATAATTTATTATAATCGTCAGAAACGAGTTAGCAACAGTGACACAAACAGCTGTAACAGTAGGAAACAGAGCAGTGCCACAAAAGGCAGAACAGCTTAATAGCTGTACGGCTAAGCACAGCCAACAACCCTGAACCTAATAACGAGACTGCCGTTAGGCAGGAACACAACTAACCTACAAGGGGACAAAACCCGACTCAAACATACAATTAATGACACACAAACAGGAAGTGTTTGTGTACAAAACAGTGGAAGTGCAAAGTGTGTTTGAGTGGCAGCGATTGCGAGTGCAGGCAGAGCCTGTACGGCTGGCAGCCACAGCTCAGTGACCTGCCAGGTGAGAGGTGTTATCGGTGCGGCTTCTAGATTGAGAGTCTGTGTTACTGTCTGTTTGAGACTGTGACTGTGAGTGGGTGACTGTGCGTCTGACAACACTGCCCAAATTAGGGATGTGCACCTTTTTTCGGTATACCGAAATACCGGTATTTTAGCTCCGGTATTACCGGTATTACCGGTATTTTGAGTTTTCGGTATACCGGTATCGGTATTGGTGGTACATCGGTATACCGGTATCGGTATTGGTGGTACATCGGTATACCGGTATCGGTATATTATTTGGTCGGTATTTTGGATTTCGGTATTGTGTTTTTTTGTCGCAATTGACCGGATTTACCGAGAAACGCATGGTAGCGTAGCGCTCATTGGCTCAGAACGTCAGAATCAGAAGCGCGTTATCATTGGCCGAGCTTATTTACCTATTTCAGACTGGTATCAAGCCCGTATTATACGCGTTAGTTTTCGACCACGTACTCTGCAACGGTCATTGGCGTCGTTCAGTCTACACACAGCTTCACACGCTGGAAGTTGGAGGACAGACAGTGCCTGCTATCGTCCACAATTATACAAGTGACAATTGGCTAGACGGTAAGTAGAGAATTTGATAAATAAACCAGTGCAGTGCCAATTTTTTTTTTTTTTTTACGGTTTAAATTTTTATATCTTTTTCAAAACCAGTCCATGGTTGTATACTCTAAACCAGTAGTTCCCAAACTGGGGGAAATTCCCCCTGGGGGGAAATTTCAGGATTCTTGGGGAAATTTATCCTGAGGGACATCTAAATTTGCTAGCATTTAGTCGACAGATAAAAATCTGTCTTAGAATGCGGCTATTGACTTATCTTCAAGTATATATAGATATACAGTAGAAGATAGTGTCTGTATACTTGTGTTATCAAGCAAGCACATTTGTGTTTTGGCTACTTATTTTCACATGAACTTGAAGGTGGAATTCCGGATGGTTGAACTGGTTGAAGGGGGAAACGACAGAAAGAAGTTTGGGAACCACTGCGTCTAAACCTTCCTTTATAACGTACGTACATATTTTAGTATCGATGAATTCGTAAACAATTTTTAGAGTTTGAGGGTTTATGTACCCAACTACCGTAGATAACAGTGAAGTCGCCAGGTCAACCATTTTTTCTGTGTACAGCCGTGTGGTGGCGTTAATAGTTACATTTCTACATACAGGATTTCAGGACAGTTAGAAGAGGCTATCTGGAGAGTCTGTGTCATTTTGTGTCTTCAGCTGTGTCATAGTAGGGCTATAAATGAACAAATGACAAAAATATCTACAAAGTGGCTACCAACAGTGAAGTCGCCATCTAGTGTTTATTTACTGAGTGTCGTACCGCACTAACCGCAGCCGTCGTCGCCCGAAAAAAAAACGCGTAGTAAAATTTGAAACCGTATATACATGCAGATACAAAGCATAAAACAACGCTGAAACAGGGTAGATTATACAGTCATGATATAAACTACTGTGTATCATCTCCAGTGGCACATAAAAATCTATAGTAATGCTATAATTCGTAATATTTGGTGCCTGGCGACTTCACTGCAGGTGGCGACTTCACTGTTATCTACGGTAGTAACTACCATAGGTGAAGAAACACGTGGTGGCATTTCTGTAACGACACTAACGCGCGTTTTAAACATATATATCTATTATCTAAATAAGTTAGAAAGGTCAGGTTAGTCTCAAAGTTAACCTTAATATATACTAATAACTATGTCAAAACGAATTGACTGTACCTGCAATACTTTTCGAGTTATAACTTATATAATATGTTTTTGCGAATTTTTGAGAATTAGCAGACTAGAATTAGCGGATTAGCGTTAGCGGACCGGCGAACATCGAAAATTAGCGGATTAGTAGAGTTGAGTCAGAGTAGAGTCAGAGTTGTGATTATAAAGTGATTAACACTTTATAATCACAACTCTGTACTGTATTGTATACAGTGCTGTACCTGTACAACTTAATTTTACATCACTTGAGCACTTAATTACTGCAACACTATGCCCTGTCCATTAACTCTACCTTCGACTGCCAGTGCATGGGAGGACACAGTGGGTGGCATGAGCCTCAAATCACAGGCGTCACTAGAAGAATCCTTAATCACTTAAAAAAATGATATCATTGTTAAAATGCGACCGAGTGCCCCTAACGTCTTCTACATGTTACAACAAGGCTCCCCTCTCCTTGGATTACGTGCCTGCTGCTACCCGTTCATTGGTAATTGTAGTTTTTGTATTTTTACAGTAGTACCGGTGTTTTTTTTTTGTTTTTTTTTTATATTTTATACCCATATCAGAGGACATTGCATAACTCGGCACATTGAATAACTAGGCAATCGCCAGAGCCCCTATCGTGCCCAGTTATAAGGCTTTTAACTGTATTTACTTTTTTTATTATGATTATTATTTTTTTTTTTTTTTTTTTTTTTTTTTTTTACACCTATATCAGGGGAGGCATTTGCATAAGTCGGCATATGAATAACTCGGCAAGGGTCAGAGCCCCTATCGTGCCGAGTTATAAGGGTTTTACTGTACCTTGTAACTGTAATTTAATACTAAATACATGGGAGAAATGTATGTAAATACTAAATACATTTACGAATGTATTTAAATACTAAATACTTAAATTGTATTCAAATACATTTTAGATACACAAATTTTTATGCCATAAATTAAATCAAGTTTCGAAAGTATTCACTTATTTAATTCTAAAATCTAGTAGTACAAAATAATGAAATCTAAATTTTCAAACTCTTTATTATCATCTCACCTGGCTATTTAATCTTAATCTGCATACCTCTAGAAATGTCTGAATTTTTTTTCCCCTTAGGATTTCCTTAGATTTTGCGTTTCCTTAGAAGTTTCCTTGTCAGGCCTAAATTTCCTTAAAATAAGGAAATTTCCTAAAAGTTGAGACACTGGTTCACTGTAACACTAGGATTACCAGCTAGATAGTTGGGCGGGTTTATGGCCTAATTAACTTTAAAAAATAAAGAAATAGAATAAAAAAGTATTTACATTTTTATATGTATATACAATGTATTTAAATACTCATTAAAGTATTTAATTACTTTATTTACATACATGAAGATTAATGTATTTATAATAGATTTTTTAATACACAAATGTATCAAATACAGCCCGGCTCTGGCTATATATCTCGATACTGTTTCTCAGGAATATCATGAACTATGTCCAAAAATAAATGTTAAAAGCAAATTTATTTGAATAAAATTATTTGTTATTTTCCTTATTTAGAGGTTACATTATACATACTAACAAGTGCTTGTGGGCCCTACGGACCCACGTATTGATGTTTGTAGTAGTAGTATATGTTAGACAACATGTGATTGCAAACTCTAATCGTGTTGTTGCTGTCGTTGGTCACTGGTCAAGGTGCCTCGGGGTAGACCACGTTCCGTGTGATTCCAACCCTTTATGTTCCGTGTGATTCCAACCCTTTGTGTTCCGTGTGATTCCAACCCTTTGTGTTCCATGTGATTCCAACCCTTTGTGTTCCGTGTGATTCCAACCCTTTGTGTTATGTGTGATTCCAACACACTCACACACGCACACAAACGTCCATGAGTCTACTGAGTTTGTGGAATGCGGCAAGACGTTATCACAGAGTTTTTCCTGGAATCTAATACTCCTAAGTGTTTTTAGCCCAATTCCCCTTCAAAATGACTCAATCGACATGGCACCAAGCCGCTTACCACCTACGATTTATCTGCGATTTTGTTAACCTACTCTCATAAAAATTGAATATAATACTGAATTTTATGTGTCACTGAAGATGATACACAGTAGTTTATATTATCATGACTATAATCTACCCTGTTTTAGCGTTGTTTTATGCTTTGTATCTGCAAGTATATACGGTTTCAAATTTCACAACGCGTTTTTTTTTCGGGCGACGACGACAGCGGTACGACACACAGTAAATAAACACTAGATGGCGACTTTATTGTTGGTAGCCACTTGTAGATATTTTTGTCATTTGTTCATTTATAACCCTACTATGACAGATGAAGACACAAAATGACACAGACACTCCAGATAGCCCCTTCTAACTGTCCTGAAATCCTGGATGTAGAAATGTAACTATTAACGCCACCACCCTCTGTACACAGAAAAAAAAGTTGTCCTGACGACTTAACTGTAATGATGTTTTTTACCTTGAATTTACCTTGAAGCGCTTCTGCCTCAGGGAGCGTTGCTCCCTCGTTGGAATTTACCTTGAAGCGCTTCTGCCTCAAGGGAGCGTTGCTCCCTCGTTGGATTGTGAGGCAAGGCCACGGCGGTGCTGCCACCCTTCACTTTTCCGCTGGTACTCCAGCTGGACGGTTATAGAGTTGCTTTGTGTTGGCCGGAGTGCTGTATAGGGTGGCACTCCCGGTTGATCTGGGAGACCGGCTAGGAATTTGTCCAGTTCCCTCTTGAATTTTTCTGTCTTTACTCCCGATATGTTTCTTATATTCTTCGGGAGTTGATTGAACATCCTTGCTCCTTTCTTGATATGCTATTGTGTTTGGGTGGATGCTATTCTTGTTGGCATTTTTTTGGTAGGTGGTTTATGACACATTTTCTTCCAGTTCTTGGTTCTTCAGTATTTTCCTGTGCCTTTATAGGTCCTGTCCTTGGGCCTTGTAGCCTATAGCACTAGCAGACAGCACTAGCAGACACCTCTCGAGGGGTAGTCTGTGAGAGAGCTGTCTGGTTACAGCGGAGATCCATCTCAGCTGCGTCGCTCCGACGAAATTATTCAAACATAGTTTAATTGGTCTCCCCTTACAACTGTGTTTGGCCGACGTCACAGAAAACGGTGTTAGGGGAATCTATGCTGTCCTGTGTTAACCCGGGATTCAATGTATAATTACAGCGGGAGTGTCTCGGATATTATATGGGTTCTCACCCACCATAGGCTGTAAGGGCTAATGCCACGGAGATGAGCACCGCATGCCACGCGCAGCTAAGCTTATGCTCCCATCTTTACCTTACCTTTAGCGATGCTATACGTCAGGGGTTCATAACTGTAATAAAAGAAATGGCCGACGCTATAGGAAACTTTATTTAAGGGGGGGGGGCGATGCTGTAGGGGTTAATAATTGTCTTGGAATGGACATGTAAAAAAACACCAAAAAAAACAAATACCGATACCGGTAATACCGGTATTTAGGTCCGGTATCGGTATACCGGTATCTTAATTTTTACCGGTATTTCCGGTATCGGTATTGTTCCCGCAAACCGGTATCGGCAATACCGGTATTTTCTTAATACCGCACATCACTAGCCCAAATACGCGTCACTGCGCATGCGCGGCAGACGACGTCACACCGGTAAACAGCTGTGCCTCACGCCGAATCTAAAGGCCTATCCAGACGAGCGGGCCTAATCGGCGGGCATGCCCGTCATTTGGCACATTTGACGGGCAAACCATCGAATTGCCCGATCCCCCGTTGAGCGCAATCACCGTGCAGTGCCCGGTGGCTTGAGGAGCTACGACGCTGCCAGACACAAGTTAACATTGGGGATCATTGGGGAGTTATGAGAGGAGATTGAAGTTATTAAAATTACACTCACTCGAGAGACGCAGAGTAAGGGGCGATCTGATAGAAGTTTTTAAGTGGATAAAGGGATTTAATAAAGGAGAGGTAGGAAAAGTTCTTACGGCTTTTAACCAGGGTAGAACAAGAAGTAACGGATTCAAGCTGGAAAAGCGTAGATTTAGAAAGGAAATAGGGAAAAACTGGTTCACAAATAGGGTGGTGAATGAGTGGAATGGTCTCAGTAGACAGGTAGTTAGTGCGGAGTCATTAGGGAGCTTTAAAGGGGAGCTGGATAAGTTCATGGATGGGGATGAAAGGTGGATGTAGGTAGTGTTAGGTGACAGGAACTACCACGTGTAGGCCTCGCGGCCTCTTGTAGCTTCCTTATTTTCTTATGTTCTTATGTTCTTATCCATACAAGGCTCGCCCCCCATTATCACTTTGTTGTAACACGATTCACATCAGGAACTTTATACACACAGCAACAATTATGCTACACAATACTTTCTTCGCAGTAGTACTGGGCAGGGGCGTAGTTAGGCCTGGGCATTGGGGGCTATAGCCCCGAATGTTTTATGAATAGCCCCGGATCTCAAATACCTTTTTTTATATTTTTTATTTATTATTATATTTTTCTTCTCACATAAATAAGATAAGCTCTGACTGGGGCCAACATAAAATTATAGTAAAAAAAACAAGATTTTTCGTTAGATGTTACTTAGCGTATGCTGATGGCATCCTTTTTATAAACAGGACATGCGAGAGGTAGAGAGAACAGGAGAGAACAAAGTTTTCCTAAGCAAATTATCGGAGCCTTTTGGTAGAGCACAGTGTCTCACATCTTATATTCATTATTGTCTTAAATAAATTGAAAATTATCCTGTAAAAATTTAAAGATCTCTTGGCTGGGATAAGCCCCCAATGTTTCAAGATCCTAAATACGCCCCTGGCTGGTACTGGGCACCATGTTTATCGTACCACACTCGACAACCTGTAGGGTACTCCGTGGTGTAGTGGTTAGCACGCTCGGCTCACAACCGAGAAGTCCCGGGTTCGATCCCCGGGCGGAGCGAAGACAGATGGGTGGTCTTTCTTAAAACCCGAGCCCCTGTCCACCCAGCAGTGAATGGGTACCGGGGGTTAGCCGGGGGTTTGTGACCCCCCTCCCGGGGTGGTGGCTTCGGCCAACACTAACCTGCAGCGGTAGATCACTATGGCTCTGAGGAATTGTATATCCTCTAAACAAACAAACAAACAAACAAACCTACTGGCATCGTCGGGCACGCCCGCCCATTCATTGACTCTGCCGTATGGACAACATTCACGGGCATATCCTGGCAGAATTTGTCCGCCGACCGCGCTGCCCGCCGGCCACGCCCGCTCGTCTGGATAGGCCTTGAGAAGCTACCCTATCAGCGAAAAAGATAATATCAGCCATGGGAGAAAATGGTAATAGGTATACGAAGGATAGAAACTTTTGTGAGCGCAGGGGACGTATCTGTTTACCAACCTCTCACGGCAATCAAAGTACCAAATATCAAGTAAACCCACTTCGTATACGAACAGAAAAATCTGGCAACTCCGGTCAAATAGTGACGTCACTGGAACGCTCTCTCCTCAAGGCTGCTTCGAGAGAGAGAGAGAGAGAGAGCGTTCCAGCGACGTCACTATTTATGGTACTCTGACGGCAATAATAACAGTCACTCGCGAATACTCTCTCTCTCTCCTCACAGACACACATTCTGACGTCTACCACAAGATGCGTGGTGAGGAAATCGCTGTCCTGCCTAGAGATAATGGTCTATTGACTGCGACAAGACACCGCATTGAGATCGCCGGAAGGCCGCTCGGCTCGCTGGCATTGTATTCAGAAGACACTCTACTACTGACTGACTGACTATTACTACCAGATTGACTGATTGACTGAATGGCTGGCTGGCTGACTGACTGACTGACTGACTGGCTGACTGACTGACTATTACTACCAAACTGACTGAATGACTGAATGGCTGGCTGACTGTATCACAGACTGACTGAATTTATATATATGTTGTAGTGTCTTTGATTCAGTCCCCGGTAACCCTTCCCTTTCCAGCCTGTCTGCCAACTTGCCTAGTCCGTCCGCTTGTAGCCTTGCAAATACTCCACAGTTCTCAGTCACCTCTGGCACACTGAGAAGACAGGTGTTGCGCTCTTCTCTTATATTCCCCGTGTTTATGCGTTTAATATTGCGTTAGCGAGCCGTACGTGGACTCATAAGTGCATTGTTACTTCAGAAATACATCATCGCCTTCCCACGCGGCGAGGTTCGATTTACAGATCAAGCAAGACAGTATAATATGAGTCCATGATGGGTCAGATAGAGTTCTGCAGCAATCCCTGCCTCCCGCACGCGACTGGGCTGATGTAACTGTTGTGATAAAGATCAGCCTCCAGACATGACGTTTGCATAATACTGTATTGCATTAACGCCACGCACTACTACTACTGTCTCATTCCGCTGATCGAGGGAGGGAGGGCGTGTCCTGTCATTACCTGTACCTACATACATCGGTACCTGGAACTGTCGCCGCCGTCGTCGAGTGTTCCAATTCTTGATATTACAGGACCCAATATATACATTTAATCAAGTTTTACCCGTGTTTCTGCATTCAGGGATGAAATACTATCGTTAGCTTGATCCGTTAGGTTAAGTTAGGTGCCAATGTCCAGGTTAGGTTAACATTTCCACGTCGGCGAGAGTTCTAAGTTGGTGTTTCGGCGAGAATTCCCATCGGCGACAGTTCCATAAACCATCATCACATCACCACCGCCATCACCATGACTCATGGCCTGGCAGGGAGTGGGTGGCTCCTGGCTCACTTCCTGCTCCTCGCCACACTCCACCCGGTGAGTCTCTATCTCTATCTATAACGTAGATAACACTAAAGTCGCCAGTCACTCGCCACTACACTAATGTCGCCGGGCACATATACAGTATTACGAATTTTGGCATCACTACAGCTTTTAAGTGCCACTGAAGACATGTAGTGTGATGTACATGATATAAACTACTGTGCATGCGTCTTCAGTGGCACATAAAAGTCTGTAGTGGTTAAAATTCGTAATAGATTGTGCCTGGCGACATTAGTGCAGTGGCGAATGACTGGCGACTTTAGTGTTATCTACGGTAGTACGTCTGTACCCCATCACATTCCCCCCTTTTTTTGGCATTCAATCAATCAATAAATCAATCTATCTGTACCCTGGCTGCGCGATGCACGGCCCCACGACGTGTTGAGGGGGGAGGGGGGCGTTACCACCCCCCATGCTTGTCTGGGTGTAGCATTCCCCCTTGTTATGCAACACAGATGCTGACACGTCACGCATGGATAATAAGAGAGAGAGAGAGAGAGAGATTCGCTCCCACACGCACAACGCCTCATCTTGACACAATCCCATAACATACATCACTAATCAACATCAAGGAAACTATTGACATCACTACTACAAGTTACTAGACACTCCCCAGCAACTACCTCGTGTAATTCACCTACGGCCTTGCCCACGTGTGCTGGACTCGCCATAGCCAGTTTTACCACGCCGGAAAGTTTGGAGCTCCTAGTGACTGGTCTTTAGGTAATGCTGGGACCTCACACACACCATGCATTACTTGACTAAAAGATCCCCAGGAGCCAGCCGCGGGTATCGAACGCGCGACCACAGAATGGCCAGACACGCTCTTATGTCACTAGACCACGCAGGCGATGGTAAATGTGTGTGTGTGTGTGTGTGTGTGTGTGTGTAATGTACGTACCCAGGGTAGAACAAGAAGTAACGGATTCAAGCTGGAAAAGCGTAATTTAAAAAAAAAATAGGGAAAACTGGTTCACAAATAGGGTGGTAAATGATTGGAATGGACTCAGTAGACAGGTAGTTAGTGCGGAGTCATTAGGGAGCTTTAAAAGGAGGCTAGATAAATTCATGGATGGGGATGAAAGGTGCGTAAAAATGGGTACCCAGGGCCAGAAATGGTCATATATATTGTCGTACTATTAGGGCGTAACAATCTTATAAGTAATGAGAGGTTGGTTTGTTGTATACATGCAGGCGGTGGTTGCAGGGGTGACTGCAGGGGTGACCGCAGGGGTGACCGCAGGGGTGGAGGTGGAGATGTGGACGAGTGCCGAGGCCATCACTGTCTCCATCCTCCCCCTCAACCTCTCACACCACAGGGTAAGTAACCACCTGCTGACGCCCTAGCATTGCTGACTACTGTAACCATCTACTGACTCCCTATTAACCCCTGGAGACCCAGAACGTAATTTTCATTGTTATTTTGGTACCATTAGACGATTTTTAGTGAATATATGCAATGTTTTATAGATATGACCTGTTTAGTATCCTTGTCCACTAACTAATTTGGTATATTCAGCTACTTTTTGTTATTTTATGGCTCGAAGACATACAATTTTTTATAGCAAAGGAAATATCTGGGCGTGAAGGGTTAATGCTAACTCCCTACCGTAGATAACACTATAGTCGCCAGTCACTCGCCACTGCACTAATGTCGCCAGGCACAATATATTACGAATTTTAGCATCACTACAGACTTTTAAGTGCCACTGAAGAGACATGCACAGTAGTATATATTATGTACATCACACTACATGTCTTCAGTGGCACATAAAAGTCTGTAGTGATGCTAAAATTCGTAATATATTGTGCCTGGCGACATTAGTGCAGTGGCGAGTGACTGGCGACTATAGTGTTATCTACGGTAGCATTGCTGACTTCTGTGCTGACTCCTGTATAACCACCTGCTGACTCCCTATTAATGCTGACTTCTGTGCTGACTCCTGTATAACCACCTGCTGACTCCCTATTAATGTTGACTTATGTGCTGACTCCTGTAACCACCTGCTGACTCCCTATCATTGCTGACTCCCTATTAATGCTGACTTCTCTGCTGACTCTTGTAACCACCTGCTGACTCCCTACCATTGCTGACTTCTATCCTGACTACTGTTCTGAGCCCTTTGCACTTTAAGAGGAAAAGACTAGATTAGAAAAAAGAAGCAAATAATGGCAGCTTGGGGGCCCTTGGTGGCTTTGGGGGCCCAATGCAACCGCGTAGTATGCTCATAGTAAGAAATGGCCCTGCCTCTTATTACAATGATGTTTTCTCCTAGTCAGATCCTGGTGTCGGTGAAGCAGGAGAACAACAACACCAAGACCATGGTGATTGACACGCTCCCGGAACAAGTCACAAACACGCAGGAGGTTGTCAAGCCAATCAAACACACTGTGAGTACCTATTAACTAAAGCAATTTAACCACTTTCATGCATTGTCTAGCATATAACCGACCAAGTATAATGCATTGTCTAGCATATAACTGACCAAGTATAATGCATTGTCTAGCATATAACCGCCCAAGTATAATGCATTGTCTAGCATATAACCGCCCAAGTATAATGCATTGTCTAGCATATAACTGACCAAGTATAATGTATTGTCTAGCATATAACCGACCAAGTATAATGCATTGTCTAGCATATAACTGACCAAATATAATGTAAAGCTAAACTTTTAACACACCGTGAGTACTTATTAACCTCTTGAGACCCAGAACGTAATTTCCACTGTAATTTGGGTACCAATAAACGATTTTAGTGAATATAAGCAATATTTTATAGCTATGACCTGTTTTGTTATCTTTGACCACTAGCGAATTTGGTTAGTTTTCGTAATTATATGGCTGACAACAGACGATTTTATATAGCAAAGGAAAGATCTGGGCGTGAACGGGTTAACCAAAGCAACATAACCACTGGCATGCACTTTCTTGCATATAACTACCAGGAACTACACAGGAACTACCACGTGTAGGTCTCATGGCCTCTTGTAGCTTCCTTATTTTCTTATGTTCTTATAACCGACCATGAAATATAATGTAAAGCCCTTATCTTAACTTTTCTACGATCTATATTTCACTAGTGCGAACTGCAAGGGATAAATATATTAGTTAATCTAAAATCATGAGCAATAATCAGACAGACACAAGGTTACTAATGCCAAGTATTTTCTCTGGTCCTTCCCTCGTTAAGCTCCCTGAGTAATTAAATCTCCTTCCTCCAAAAGACACACATCCTTCATCTGATCTAACCATCCTCTGTACATCCGGTCCTTTCCCTTCCTCACCGTCACCTTCTCTCTAACACTCCTTTTGCTTTGCATAGTGCCATGACCTCTGATGTTCTGGGATATTCCCCCTTTGGCATACAGCATCAATCCCTCGTTAAGATACAGGAGTCCCAAGTACAGCAGTTAGGTTCACCTGGCATACTATACCCAGGTGGGGCCGCACACCTGCTATTTCCCTAAAGGTCAGGCCGCGCCATATGCTAATTACCTTCAGTCAGCCCTTTCTAGGGGTGACTGACTGCGGCCCAAGGTTGGGCCGCACCTGCTAATTCCCTAATGTCAGCGCGCCATATGCTTAATTACCTTCAGGTCACACTTGCAGGGACATCACTGGGGTCAACCAAATCCCCCTTTGTTCACCCGGGAGTGTAGGCCGCATTGAGCTTAATAATTTTTCTACCCTTCAGTTTTGAATGTCTTATCAGTGGATTTTCGATCTCGTATATTGAAAATAGACCCTAATTTACACATCTCGTATCATCGGGTTCTCGTATACCGAATGCTCGTATAACGGGACCTCCCTGTACTAATACTGTGGGTAACTCAATGACTTTGTTTATGTAAGGTAAATTCTGCAGTGTATTTTCTCTAGTAGTTCCCTCGTTAAATTGTTAATACTCTGGGTCACTCAATATGCTTATAATATATTTCCAGGTAGGGCAGCTGCAGCCAGACACCAGTTACGAGCTGTGTGTGGCGCTGAGTGATGATACGAACTCAAAGTTTGATGCACTGCAGAGGGAATGTTACAAGGTCAAGACATTACCTAAGGTGGACAATTTCAGAGGTATGTAATGTTATGGCAATGTACATTTCCTCATTTCCTTTTCAAATCTACACTTTTTCAGTTTGAATTCGTTACTTCTTGTTCTACCCTGAAAATATTGTTGTTTTGACCCAGGCCTGTATGCAGCCTTGGCCGCAGCGGGGACATTCCTGCTGGTCTGTGCGCTGGGCTGGTTACTCTACAAGACTCTCTGCGCTAGACACTTCACCAAGACCCTTTACGTTCAAGACAGGTAAGAACATAAGAACATAAGGAAGCTACTAGAGGCCGCAGTAAAGAGTCAAGGCTGGTACAGGGCAAATAAAGGTGACTGTCATACTGTTACTGGGATACACAATTCAGTGAGGAACATAATACACTGATCACCTAACAAAACATAAGAAAATAAGGAAGCTACAAGAGGCCGCGAGACCTACACGTGGTAGTTCCTGTTACTTAACACTACCTACATCCACCTGTCATCCCCATCCATGAAATGATCTAGCCTCCTTTTAAAGCTCCCTAATGACTCTGCAGGTATGAGAATTATATCTGATGCTGCTCTATAAATGTGGAATATTGCATTATGATAGGTAGCTTTGACATAACATAGGGCAGGAAATATAAGAACATAAGAAGATATATAAAATCGTTATAAGAGCCAATGTGTATGTCGAGTATGTGATCTATTTCTGGCTTTGATATATTCTTGCATTATAAACAGGAAGCTTTGACATAACATAGGGCAGGAAATGTCATAAATCGTTAGAAGAGCCGTTAGTATGCGAGTTATCAAGGCAGCGATTTATTTCTGGCCCTTAATATAGTCTTGTATTTATCTAGTTTATTATTGCTTTAGTTCTAATTTTTTTTTTTTTTTTTTTTTTTTTTTTTTTTAGGGCAAGAAATGTCATAAATCGTTAAAGACCCATTAGTATGCGAGTTATCAAGGCAGCGATTTATTTCTGGCCTTAATATAGTCTTGTATTTAACTAGTTTATTATTGCTTTAGTTCTAATTTTTTTTTTTTTTTTTTTTTTAGGCAAGAAATGTCATAAATCGTTAGAAGACCCATTAGTATGCGAGTTATCAAGGCAGCGATTTATTTCTGGCCTTAATATAGTCTTGTATTTAGCTAGTTTATTATTGCTTTAGTTCTAATTTTTTTTTTTTTTTTTTTTTTTAGGGCAAGAAATGTCATAAATTGTTAGAAGAGCCGTTAGTATGCGAGTTATCAAGGCAGCGATTTATTTCTGGCCTTAATATAGTCTTGTATTTATCTAGTTTATTATTGCTTTAGTTCTAATTTCTTCCCTGTGTTCTTTTTATTGATGGATTAATTTCATGCCAAAAAGGGGGAAATGTGCCAGACATCAGAGGTCATATGGCACGTTCTTTTGATTGGCACCTTAATATTTACAGCCAGAAAGAGGGAGAACCCATGGAGAGTAGGTCAGCCGTCAGCCCCACCCAGTACGGTTCTACCACAGAGATGGGATCCACATCTTCTACCACAACCACAACAACATAATAAAACCATCATCTTTCTGTTTAACCCCTTCACGCCCAGATCTTTCCTTGCCTATATGAAATTGTCTGTTATTAGCCATTAAACTACGAAAAAGTAACTATATACACCAAATTAGGTAATGGACAAGGATACTAAACAGGTCATATCTATATAATATTGCTTATATTCACTAAAAATCGTCTAATGGCACCCAAATGACAATGGAAATTACGTTCTGGGTCTCAAGGGGTTAACGTCAGATTTACCCGTAATGTCTTATGAGGTTAGACGGTCGATGATACGCTTAATTCTATCGTCGGCGTTGCGTCATTTAAATGTATGGCATGACGACACGATAAACCCATGCGCCCATACCCTTCCCTAGTTCCTATGTTAAGAGCACATACCAGGACTATGTATTATACTTGATTAAATATATATATAACCAAGTACAACAAGACTTTATAAACCTCCTAATAGGTCTGGTTTAAGAGATGAAAATAGTATTGGAAGTTAAGGGGTTAAATTTTATGACCAGGGTGAAAAGGTTGTACGTCAAATCCTTCACAAAAAAGTGTAGATATCTTTAGACCCCATAATAAAAATGGAGAAATAAATGTGACACAGAGAAAAACGACACAGACCATGAAATTAGGGACAACGATAACAAGAGACGATCAGAAACAACTGTATTCCTAGTAGAGAAGGGGTATGGGGGTGTTGATGGTGGTGGGGGTTGATGAGAAAGTGTGAAGGAAGTATTGGAGTGGTGATGGTGTTAAGATGAGAGGGAGAAAGGGAAGTAGAGAGAAGAAGAGAAAGAAGTATTGGGGTGTGATGGTGTTAAGATGAGAAGGAGAAAGGGAAGTAGAGAGAAGAAGAGAAGGAAGTATTGGAGTGTTGATGGTGTTAAGATGAGAAGGAGAAAGGGAGGTAGAGAGAAGAAGGGAAGGAAGTATTGGAGTGTTGATGGTGTAAGAGAGAAGAGAGAAAGGAGGTAGAGAGAAGAAGGAAGGAAGTATTGGATGTTGATGGTGTTAAGATGAGAAGGAAAAAGTAGAGGAAAAGGGAAGGAGTATTGGTGTTGATGGTGTTAAGATGAGAAGGAGAAAGGGAAGTAGCGAGAAGGACAGAAGGAAGTATTGGAGTGTTGATGGTTCAGTTCAGTTCAGTTCAGTTGTGGGTCGAGAGTCTGGCCTTTTTCATCGGCACTATTGCACAGGAACTACCACGTGTAGGTCTCGCAGCCTCTTGTAGCTTCCTTATTTTCTTATGTTCGTATGTTAACGCAAGGTAGGGCTACATGTACAAATAATTGCTATATATAGGGAACTGAGAAATAGTTGTATAGGTAAAATCCCTCACCAAAAAGTTCAGATATCTTTAGAAGACCTCATAATAAAAGTGGAAAAATAAATATAAGACAGAATAAACCTAAACACTGACCATGAAAATAATAAAGAACAATGTCTAGTACACGTAAAAAAAGAGAGAGAGAGAGAGAGAGAGAGAGAGATGACTGAGAAGAGAGAGAGAGAGAGAGAGAGAGAATTCCTTACCTATCTCTCTTCACTAATCACTATCCCATACATGAAAAATAAACTACCATGGTGAACAGAGGAATGGTTTACTGTACTCACTGTCAGGTACTTGTAAGAAAGAGAGAGAGAAGTAGAATTCCTTACCTATATCTCTTCTACAATCACTATCCCATACATGTAAAAATAAACTACCATGGTGAACAGAGGAATGGTTTACTGTACTCACTGTATGATGGAAATGTAAAAGAGAGAAAAAGAGAGAGAGAGAGAGAAGTAGAATTCCTTACCTATCACTCTTCTACAATCACTATCCCATACATGAAAAATAAACTACCATGGTGAACAGAGGAATGGTTTGCTGTACTCACTGTCTGGTACTTGTAAAAAAGAGAGAGAGAGAGAGAGAAGTAGAATTCCTTACCTATCACTCTTCTCTAATAACTTTCCCATACATGTAAAATAACTACCATGGTGAACAGAGGAATGGTTTACTGTACTCACTGTCTGGTACTTGTAAAAAGAGAGAAAGAGAGAGAGAGAGAAGTAGAATTCCTTACCTATCTCTCTTCTCTAATCACTATCCCATACATGTAAAAATAACTACCATGGTGAACAGAGGAATGGTTTACTGTACTCACTGTCTGGTACTTGTAAAAAGAGAAAAAGAGAGAGAGAGAGAGAGAATTCCTTGCCTATTACTCTTCTACAATCACTTTCCCATACATGTAAAATAACTACCATGGTGAACAGAGGAATGGTTTGCTGTACTCACTGTCAGGTACTTATAAAAAAGAGAGAAAGAGAGAGAGAGAGAAGCAGAATTCCTTACCTATCTCTCTTCTCGAATAACTTTTCCCATACATGTAAAATAACTACCATGGTGAACAGAGGAATGGTTTGCTGTACTCACTGTCAGGTACTTATAAAAAGAGAGAAAGAGAGAGAGAGAGAAATTCCTTACCTATCTCTCTTCTATAATAACTTTCCCATACATGTAAAATAACTACCATGGTGAACAGAGGAATGGTTTACTGTACTCACTGTCAGGTACTTGTAAAAAAGAGAGAAAGAGAGAGAGAGAGAGTAGAATTCCTTACCTATCACTCTTCTACAATCACTTTCCCATACATGTAAAAATAACTACCATGGTGAACAGAGGAATGGTTTACTGTACTCACTGTCAGGTACTTATAAAAAAGAGAGAAAGAGAGAGAGAGAAGTAGAATTCCTTACCTATCACTCTTCTATAATCACTTTCCCATACATGTAAAATAACTACCATGGGGAGAAAGATACTGTTGTTTTGTTCCCTCCCGCATGCAAGAAGAGTAAAAGAGAAGAGAGAATAAGAGATAATAATAAGAGAATAACAGATAAGCAGAAGGAGTAGAGAAAAAAATAAAACCCCCACCCCCAATGACAACAGAGGAATGGTTTACTGTACTCACTGAACGATGGAGATGTCGACGGGGTTTCTGTTGGGCATAGTGAGGATGATACGCGGGTCACAGCTCATCACCCACCAGTTGACGACGCGCTGGAAGCTGTCCCCGTCGATGAGCCACCAGGCAAACCTCTCGGACTCCAGGAGAAGGGTTTGGAGGAGAGGCGACTGCAGGGAAGGAAAGACGGAAGGAAATGATTAGTTCTTGAATGGTGTTGCCGAGATATCAGTGTGTGTGTGTGTGTGTGTGTGTGTGTGTGGTGTGTGTGTGTGTGTGTGTGTGTGTTGTGTGTGGTGTGTGTGTGGTGTGTGTGTGGTGTGTGTGTGGTGTGTGTGTGTGTGTGTGTGTGTGTGTGTGTGTGTGTGTGTATAAGGACTAAGCAACATTAATCCCTTCACAAGTAATTTTTCTGACATTAATGGTTCCATACTTAATAGAGTGTTGGGATTCAAGACTGCATGCTCAAAATACGAATACAGCCCCCCCCCCCCCCAAAAAAAAAAACCACAGCAACAACAACAACAACAACAAACAACACCTCCCGTCCTCACCTGCCTCACACTGGGCTCCATGGATATCCTGACCAGCAGGTTGAGGAGGCAGGTGTGCAGCCTGGCGGCCACCGGGTCCGGGGGGAAGCTCCTCGCTGGGCTGAGACACTCACTGCCGCCTAGCCTGCTCACCAAACACAAAAAAGATAAGAACATAAGAAAATAAGGAAGTTACAAGAGGCCGCGAGACCTACACGTGGTAGTTCCTGTCACTTAACACAAATCCTCAACCCCCTGCCTTGCCCTTACCCCTGAGAAGCCTGGGTGGCACTGGTGGGAGGTGCCAGGGCCGCCTCGAGCACCTTCCCCCAGTTTATCTGCACCAACACCTGTCCTATGAAGCTGTGGCATTCAGGCAGGTACTGTTCAACCACCTGGGGACAAAAACATACCTTGTTGATTCACTCTCCTATGACATCAAGAACCCTTCCTCAAAACATGGCAGATACCTCAAGACAAGCTATAAGAACATAAGAACCTAAGAAAATAAGGAAGCTACAAGAGGCCAGCCACGAGACCTACACGTGGTAGTGACAGGAACTACCACGTGTAGGTCTCGTGGCCTCGTGTGGCTTTCTTATTTTCTTAGGATCATAAAAATTATGTTATGTTAGTTCCTGTAAAGCCACTTCAATCCCCCCTTCGTACCTTGCATAGCGTGAGGGTGTCCTGGAGGGAGGGGTGCAGGTGGTGCCAGGGCAGGGCCGCCAGGTGGGTGTGTACTACCACCAACACGTGGCTCTTCACCTCACGCACTGCAAAGGTTCCGCTGTAGTACTCCAGCAACAGGGATAGGACGCTGGACTGACCTGTGTGTGTGTGTGTGGATGAAGATTGTCTAGTGAGAGAAATTCTTTACCCATGCAGTATTAGTAATATAAGAAGAACACAAGAAAATAAGGAAGCTATAAGAGGCTGTAAGACCTACATGTGGTAGTTTCTGTAATAAGCTAAATAGTAAAATGATTTAATTTATTTTGCTAAAGTGCATTTGCATTTTATAGCTAAATTAGTATAAGCTAAAACATGAGAAAACTGAAACTATCTGAAAACAAAATATAAGCTGCCAGCCTTGTCTCCCCCTCCTTCTACCTTAACTTTCTTACACTAAGCGAGGATGATATAGCAATACTCCACAAGGGTAAAAAAATGCCCTTCCTTACACAAAACTATTTAACCCTTCCAATACTACAGGTTGAAGTTCCCAAACTCGGCATCCCAAGACTCGGCAACACCCAAAACTCGGCTATGGTTCCGGATTTTCCAAAACACGGCAGAACACCCAAAACCCGGCGCGTAGTTGCCGGGTCGGCCGCTGGGTGCCACCACACTAGGCCGCTTGGTTTCTCCCGCCGATTTGTTTGTTGTTATTGTTCAGTGGTGTTGTGACTGTAGAGTTGTGTACACTGTTATTTTGTGTAGTTCTACAGGTCTGTTATTGGTATTATGGCTCCCAAACCATTTTTTCCCCTTAATATATCTACGTTCTAAAAGTCGGAAAATTCCATTACTCGGCTGGGCGCTGGTCCCGAGGTTGCCGAGTTTGGGAACTTCAACCTGTACTCCACAAGGGTAAAAAAATGCCCTTCCCTTATACACAAAACTATTTAACCTTTCCAATACTACTTAATACAATATACTACACTACAATATATATACTACACTACAATATACTACACTACAATATATATACAACAATACTATTTCACCCACCTGGCAGCAACTCATGAATGTAGTCAACCGAGGCAGCGAACATAGCCACCATGGCGTCGGCAGCGCTGGCGTCGCTCGGGGCCCAGGGAAGCAGCAGCTGGATGTCGTGTGTGAGGTGACGCAGCCAGTCCGGACATGTCTGTCTGTCCGCACCACCCAGGGGAGCCACCCAGCCGGCCCACACCCCCTCCACCGCCCTCCACACCTCCTGCACCACTGGGAGGGACAGAGATGTGGTTATCCTTACTGTCACTATTCAATATTACTCTCCTTCTTCGTATCTTTAACCCCTTCACGCCCAGATCTTTCCTTTGCTATATAAAATTGTCTGTTGTTAGCCATTAGATTGCAAAAATTTATTTAATATACCAAATTAGTTAGCGGACAATGATACTAAACAGGTCATATCTATAAAATATTGCTTATATTCACTGAAAATCGTCTAATGGTAGTCAAATTACGATGGAAATTACGTTCTGGGCCTCAAGGGTTAACACTGCCTACATCCACCTTGCATCCCCATCCATGAAATGATCTAGCCTCTTTTAAAGCTCCTTAATGACTCTGCACTAACTGCCTGCCGACATGAGTTCATTCCAATAAATGACCACTCTATTTCCTTTTTACATCTACGCTTTTCTAGTTTGAATCCGTTACTTCTTGTTCTACCCTGATTACTAGCCATAAGAACTTTCCCTGCATCCCCTTTATAGTATCCCTTGAACCACTTAATCTTCCAGCTTCTAAATAACATAGTTTCCCCCGTGCCTTACCATCCTCTTGGGGGACACCCGGTTGTAGTCCTGCACAGACAATGAAGCAAAGTCATAATATCCCTGCATGAACGTTTTCCTTTAAGCGACGGTAATAAAGGTTTCCCCCCTGCCTTACCATCATCCTGGACTTTGCTGTTTCCCTACTGTACTGTCACTACCTAATATCATTCTTCTCTTTCTCTTCTACCATATCCATTTAAGAAGTAGTGCAAAGCTAAACGCAAGAGTTGGACTATGTTTTCGTTTGACTGGTTGAAATAACTGACAATGAGGCACAGTAATGCTATCTCAGGGTGGACATATTTTCCTTTAATCAACAATAACATAGGTTTCCCTGCCTTACTATCTTCTTGGGGGACACCCGGTTGTATTCCTGCACAGACAATGAAGCAAAGTCATAATATCCCTGCATGAATGTTTTCCTTTAAGCGACGGTAATAAAGGTTTCCCCCCTGCCTTACCATCATCCTGGACTTTGCTGTTACCGTACTGTCACTACCTAATATCATTGTTCTCTTTCTTTTCTACTCTATAAAATCCATTTAAGAAGTAGTGCAAAGCTAAACGCAAGAGTTGGTCTATGCTTTCGTTTGACAGTGGTTGAAATAACTGACAATGAGGCAAAGTAATGCTATCTCAGGGTGGACATATTTTACTTTAATCGACAATAACATAGGTTTCCCTGCCTTACTATCTTCTTGGGGAACACTCGGTTGTATTCCTGCAGAGACAATGAAGCAAAGTAACATGAACCTGGATAAATGTTTCCTTTAATCAACAATAACATAGGTTTCCCTGCCTTCCTATCTTCTTGGGGAACACTCGGTTGTATTCCTGCAGAGACAATGAAGCAAAGTAACATGAACCTGGATAAATGTTTCCTTTAATCAACAATAACATAGGTTTCCCTGCCTTCCTATCTTCTTGGGGAACACTCGGTTGTATTCCTGCAGAGACAATGAAGCAAAGTAACATGAACCTGGATAAATGTTTCCTTTAATCAACAATAACATAGGTTTCCCTGCCTTCCTATCTTCTTGGGGAACACTTGGTTGTATTCCTGCAGAGACAATGAAGCAAAGTAACATGAACCTGGATAAATGTTTCCTTTAATCAACAATAACATAGGTTTCCCCCCTGCCTTACCATCTTCTTGGGGAATACCCGGTTGTATTCCTGCAGAGACAATGAAGCAAAGTAACATGAACCTGGATAAACATTTTCCTTTAATCGACAATAACATAGGTTTCCCCCCTGCCTTACCATCTTCTTGGGCATACACAATATCATAAGTAATAAATAATATTGGTTTCCTCCCCTACCTTCGTGTCATATGACCTCTGATGTCTGGCACGTTCCCCCCTATTTTTGGCATTAACCCCTTGAGACCCAGAGCGTAATTTCCATTGCAATTTGGCTACCATTAGACAGTTTTTTTAGTGACTATAAGCAATACTTTATAGATATGACCTGTTTAATATCCTTGTCCACTAGCTACTTTGACATATTAAGTTACTTTTTCGTAATTTTATGGCTAACAACAGACGATTTCATATAGCCAAGGAAATATCTGGGGATGAAGGAGTTAAATCAATCAATCCTCCGTGTCTTACCCTCTTCCTGTGGGACCCCCGGCCTGGCGTGCAGCGTCGTGGCGATGTAGGTGTGGGACATGAGACACAGGAACACCGACATGGGCCCGATGTGTAGCCGATACTTGGGATACAGACCATACAGACCAAACTCCAGACGCTGCTTCACAAAGTAGTTGGACAGCATCTTCAGTGTCTCATTCACCTGGAAATTAATTGAAGAGGATGACTGATTACAATAAAGAGTTGACAGATATTTAATAAAGAGGTGGGTTTTTTTGGAAGTTTAAAATTGATAGCTGATTATAATAGAGTCAAAAGATATATACATAATAAAGAGTTTACTTTAGATTATTCAAAACGTCCTTTCCCAAACACACTGAACGGAACCTAATACAAAATAGATTGATCACAAACAAACCTAAAAGATTTGGGTTATGTTTAGGTTTGGTTTAGGTTACATTAGGTTTAGGATAGGTTTTGTAGAGTTATATAGATTAACCCCTTGAGACCCAGAGCATAATTTCCATTGTAATTTGGCCACCATTAGACAATTTTTAATGACTATAAGCAATATTTTATAGATATGACCTGTTTAGTATCCTTGTCGACTAACTACTTTGGTATATTCAGTGACTTTTCTTAATTTATGGCTCGACAACATACATTTTTTTTATAGTAAAGGAAACATCTAGGCGTGAAGGGGTTAAATAAGCATCCGCGGGCCTATTTATGAAAAAGGCCCGATTTGAGCACAACAAAGGACACCACGGGACTCACCATGCCCTGTGAGAGCCTGGAGGGGTGCTGCGTGACCCCTTACAGCCTGCACCACAGCCTGCCGCGCCATGTCCGGGGAGAAGCAGGCCACACCCCCACCCAGGGAGTTGATCAGGTCGTACCACAGGCCGCTGCTCACCCCGCCACAGTCCTCCTGCACACACACACACACACACATTTACATTACACACACGTAAATATAAATCTAGAAATTTTTGTCTGTCAAAGAGTCTTGGCTCGACAGACCATGCCGTTAATAGACATGGTATATATAAGTTTGTTGATACAGTTTATAGATGTAACAATAATGGCAATAAATTTACTATTACACACATAACAGAAACATGAATACAAAGGTTCTTGCTCAACACAGAACAGTAGTCTATCATCCTATGCCTAGTGACAAGTTTAGTTTATAGGATAATTTTAGTACAGCTCAAAAATTTGCTTTATATTTTTGTACCAAGAGGTATTGAAACCATTACTAGACTGCCTCAGCCTTCAAAGGGAGGACCATAAGAATGTAAGAAAATAAGGAAGCTACAAGAGGCCATGAGACCTACACGAGGTAGTTCCTGTATATATAAAAACACTTCTGCCTTGTATGCCTGGTGACTTGAAGCTCCCTTTATAAGAACATTTTAGTGTAGCCATAAGAATTCCTTTAAACATTAGTACCAAGAGTAGTATCAAAGGTTCTTGCTCTAAACAGATAAGTACTCTTGCCTTCTATGCCTGGTGACTTGAAGCTCCCTTTATAAGAACATTTAGTGTAGCCATAAGAATTCCTTTAAACTATTGTACCAAGAGTAGTAACAAAGGTTCTTGCTCTAAACAGAAAAACACTCTTGCCTTATATGCTTTGTGATTTGAAGCTCCCTTTATAAGAGTATTTTAGTGTAGCCATAAGAATTCCTTTAAACATTTACCAAGAGTAGTATCAAAGGTTCTTGCTCAACACAGAACAGTACTCTTTTATCCTATGCCTAGTGATAAAGTTTAGTTTATAGGATAATTTTAGTACAGCTCAAAAATTTGCTTTATACTTTAGTACCAAGAGTAGTATTGAAACCACCACTTAACCACCTCAGCCTTCCAGGGAGGGCCAGGTGGAGGGTAGAGAGAGCAAGGTGGAGTCTCACCTGTGTGGAGGCAGACACCTGCAGCAGTATGTGGAGCACCTCCATGTAGTGCTGCGGAAACTTGTGGTTCAGCAGACTCTTCAGGTGGACTCGATACAGCTGCGGGAGTTAAGGCATCGGGAAAGTTGAATTCTCTTACGAATCTTAGACCATAACTTTTCGACAATAACTGTACGTATTTAATAAAAAAAAAAAAAAAAAAAATTACATCTCGGCCTATAGCGCGTGTAGGCAGTGACCTCCAGGGGTGGATGGCAGGCCCTGGAGGTTCACTTGAGGGCTGTGATGGTTGGCCCTCGCCCGTGGTGGCGCAGGCAGGATTGTTATAGTGACGCCTGTGATTAGAGGCTAATGCTGCCCCCCTGTGTCCTCCGATGCACTCGCAATTGAAGGTAGAGTTAATGGGCAGCATGTGGATGTTCTTAGGCCACTCGACGGTGCAGAAAGATTTTAAGTGGATTTATGGGTTTCACTCGGGATTGAACTCTGGTCTTCGAGAACGCCACTCGGTGACGCTAACCACTCTGCTACAGCCTTCCCAATATATGTAATGTATGATATATCCACTGAATAAACATCACTTTAGTTATTCAAAGAAATATGTATAATACTATACCTTAAACATTACATCTGCTCTGCACAATATATGTTCATGAAACACAATTATATATGATAATAACAACAATGATAGCAGCCTTACCTCCAGCACCATGAGGAGGCTGGGCTGGGGCCGGCAGAACGCAGACAGTGGCACCACGTGGCAACTAGCTGCTCGCACCGAAAGCTCGGTGACTCAAAATAGGACCAACGTTATCACATCAAACTGTACGGGACCAAGTTACGAGGAATATGTTTGACCAATGGTGACTTATTAAAGCTTTTCTTATATACGTACTATTGAAATTTGGAAGTTTAGACATCAACCAAGCTTTACATATTGGTGGTAGATTAAAATGAATGTTGAAAGATAGGGAAAATAAAGGATTGAGGGAAGGAAAATAAGGTGGAGTAGACTATCAACTTCACTTCTCTATTGGGAAACTTTGGAAAACTTGCAGCTTCCTTATTTTCTTATGTTCTTATGATAGGGAGTAGTTTAAGGAAAAATAAATAGAGTATAAGGAAATACAACAGATGCATAAAATAAGAACCTAAGAAAATAAGGAAGCTACAAGAGGCCGTGAGACGTGATACAACTCGTCCCGCACCTTGGATAGCAGCATGAAGGTGTGGTCGGGAGACGTGGAGGCGTGGCGTGCTAAGGAGGCGTACAGGGCGAGGAAGGTGGAGGTGGAGGTGGCGGTGGGGGTGAAGTGAGGCGCCAACAGCCCCCCCACCTGCCCCCCCCACTCCACCACCTCACACACCAAATTCTCCTGGCAGTCACCGTGGCCACTCACAAATTCCTGGTAATTACATCATTCGTTATTGTACGTAATTTTCTTCAAATGAATTCCATCTTCTAACGCCTCTTCATCAATGAATGTATAACCAAACCTCTCTATACAAAACAACATACTGAGGCACAATAGGACTGGAAATAAGTAAGCAAGCTCATATATATTGCCTGACTTGATTTAGGACCTCAACAAAAAGTAAAGTAAGTATATCGTAAACTATAGTCTATTTTTTTAACGAGGTGAAAAATGCTGACCCCTTGCTGCTTCCTGACTGATATTTGAGGCCAGGAGAAGGGTATACTACGCTTCTTCTTAATTTCAGTTGTATTTGATCATAGTTAACCCTATTATCAGGTAAACACAGGCATAATTTTAAGCATGAGACCTTAAGATAGAATGGATATATGCCAGGAGAAGGGAATACTACGCTTCTTCTTAATTTCAGTTGTATTTTATCATAGTTAACCCTATTATCAGGTAAACACAGGCATCATTTTAAGCATGAGACCTTAAGATAGAATGGATATAGGCCATGAGAAGGGTATACTACGCTTCTTCTTAATTTCAGTTGTATTTTATCATAGTTAACCCTATTATCAGGTAAACACAGGCATCATTTTAAGCATGAGACCTTAAGATAGAATGGATATATGCCAGGAGAAGGGAATACTACGCTTCTTCTTAATTTCAGTTGTATTTTATCATAGTTAACCCTATTATCAGGTAAACACAGGCATCATTTTAAGCATGAGACCTTAAGATAGAATGGATATATGCCAGGAGAAGGGAATACTACGATCTTTTTAATTCAGTGTATTTTATCATAGTTAACCCTATTATCAGGTAAACACAGGCATCATTTAAGCATGAGACCTTAGATAAAGGATATATGCCAGGAGAAGGGAATACTACGCTTCTTCTTAATTTCAGTTGTATTTTATCATAGTTAACCCTATTATCAGGTAAACACAGGCATCATTTTAAGCATGAGACCTTAGGATAGAATGGAATTTTTGCCTCGTTAAAAAACATAGACTTTAGGCAGACATTCTAGAAAACATTTATAAACATCTGAGCCGATATCAGAGTCCTGTGTGAATATGATACAGTTAGAGGAAGGAAGTTTTACAATGTTACCTGTCCAAGAACTTCAGCACAGGAGGTAATCAGCTGTTTGGCAGGAGGGTAGGCACAGGTGTCTTCCGAGGTCAGCTGCACAATGTGGTAAAAGACTTGCCGGCCACTCGTCAGCAGCTGGGATAGGATCTGTTTGCTTTCTTCTCGCTTTGCCTTGCGGAACCTGTTCACAAGCGTCCTGCAGGGGAGACAAGCTACCGTAAATAACACTTTAGTCGCCACCTGCACTAATGTCGCCAGGCGCCATTAATTACGAATTATAGCATCACTACTGATTTTTATGTGCCACTGAAGATGATACACAGTAGTTTATATCATGACTGTATAATCTACCCTGTTTCAGCGTTGTTTTATGCTTTGTATCTGCAAGTATATACAGTTTCAAATTTCGCTACTCGTTTTTTTTTGGGCGACGACAATGGCAGGAGGACACTCGGAACATAAACACTAGCTGGCGATCTTAGTGTAGGTCACCACTCGGTTGATATTTTGGTAATTTGTTCATTTATAGCCATAATATGACACAGATGAAGACACAAAATGACACAGACTCTCCAGATAGCCCCTTCTAACTTTCCTGAAATCATGGATGTAGAAATGTAAGTATTAACGCCACCAGAAATCTATAAATAGAAAAAAACGTTGTCCTGGCGGCTTTAGTGTTATCTACGGTAGTGGTAATGGCAGAGACAGACAGGACAGTGCTAGTGTAATCTGGTAAGCAAATTAAAAATGTAGCTATGGAGACGAGGCCCGAATAAAATCCCTAATTAAAAATAATTCTGGGTTATGTGTACAGCAGACAGCTTTTATAGCAGCACAGACTCACGTGATGATAGCCTCCAGACTGACAGCTGCCTGACACAGCTGCAGGGGCGGGGGCTTGAGACACCGCTGCACCACGCCCTCAGACTGCTCCCGGTTCTGCTCTACCCGCGCGTTCTCTCTCTCGTTCAGCCGGGCCTCCGAGAACTGAAAGCAAGGCAAGGAACACAAGAACATAAGAATAGGAGAACATAAGGAAGCTACAAGAGGCAACATAAGGAAATAAGGAAGCTGCAAGAGGCAACGTAAGAAAATAAGGAAGCTACAAGAGGCAACGTAAGAAAATAAGGAAGCTACAAGAGGCAACGTAAGAAAATAAGGAAGCTACAAGAGGCAACGTAAGAAAATAAGGAAGCTACAAGAGGCAACGTAAGAAAATAAGGAAGCTACAAGAGGCAACGTAAGAAAATAAGGAAGCTACAAGAGGCAACGTAAGGAAATAAGGAAGCTGCAAGGGGCAACATCAGAAAATAAGGAAGCTACAAGAGGCAACGTAAGAAAATAAGGAAGCTACAAGAGGCAACATCAGAAAATAAGGAAGCTGCAAGAGGCAACGTCAGAAAATAAGGAAGCTGCAAGAGGCAACATCAGAAAATAAGGAAGCTACAAGAGGCAACATCAGAAAATAAGGAAGCTGCAAGAGGCAACGTAAGAAAATAAGGAAGCTGCAAGAGGCAACGTAAGAAAATAAGGAAGCTGCAAGAGGCAACATCAGAAAATAAGGAAGCTGCAAGAGGCAACATCAGAAAATAAGGAAGCTACAAGAGGCAACATCAGAAAATAAGGAAGCTGCAAGAGGACAACTTAAGAAAATAAGGAAGCTACAAGAGGCAACATCAGAAAATAAGGAAGCTGCAAGAGGCAACATCAGAAAATAAGGAAGCTACAAGAGGCAACATCAGAAAATAAGGAAGCTACAAGAGGCAACATCAGAAAATAAGGAAGCTACAAGAGGCAACATCAGAAAATAAGGAAGCTACAAGAGGCAACGTAAGAAAATAAGGAAGCTACAAGAGGCAAGAAGCAAGGATATGAACACTGAGACTCACCCTTCCATTCATAACGCTTTAACCCCTTCACGCCCAGATCTTTCCTTTGCTATGAAGAATCGTCTGTCGTCAGCCATAAAATTACAAAAAATAACTAAATATACCAAATTAGTTAGTGGAAAAAGATACTAAACAGGTCATAGCTATAAAATATTGCTTACATTCACTAAAAATTGTCTAATGGTACCAAATTACTATGGAAATTACGATCTGGGTCTCAAGGGGTTAAAGTAACGCTGCTTATGAATCCATGTCGATGTAGAAAACCTGATCACTTTAGAAACAGAAAAATATGCAAACAAAAATCAGAGGAGAGAAATCTAAGTCTAATCTAAAATATCACAAATGAGGAAGAACTAAAGCAAAAATCTGAACAACAACAAACTGTAGTAAAAGATGAAGCAAGTAAAGGTGAAAGCTACAACAAATAAAAATACCTTAATAGAATAATAATTTGCGGGGGGTTTTGTTACCTACCTCTTTTTTGTATGCCCTTGGCCAGTCCTTTGTGATGTAAATAAAATAAAAATACAGTAAAACCTCTCATATTCGGACTAATTGGGCCAAGGAGTGGTCCGAGTAATGCAAGGATCCGAATAATGGGGGGATTATATATGGGGGGATATGTATAAAAAAAAAAAAAAATAATAACAATAATAATAATAATAAAAAAATCTAGGTGTTTAATGTATATAATGTAGCTAGGAAATTTCGACCCCTTTCAAAAAAAAAAAAAAAAAAAAAAGGTCTAGGCGTATATACAGTGGCCGCAAAAAAAATGTATACATTTATAATTTTCGGACAATAAAACAACAATATGTAACTTACAGTACTTTAGTTTCAGTGACACAGGTTTCTTATTCACATATTAGTACTTGGTCATGTTTCCCTTGTATTGGATGACCATCCCAATCCTCTTGGGCATGGAAGTGGCGAGTTTGGTGAAGTAGGAGAGGTCCATTTCCACCCACAGCTTCGTCAGGGCCTGCTTCAGCTCGTTGATGTTCGTCGGCCGTTTCTTCGCGATCGCCTTTTTCATCTCATTCCAGGCGTTTTCAATCGGATTTAGGTCCGGGGAATTGCCAGGCCAGTCCAACACAGGGATGTTATTGTCTGTTAGGAACTTTTGAACAACTTTGGACCGGTGGGCAGGGGCAGAATCTTGCATGAACACCTCGCACTCGTGAATGGCATAGGGCACTAACAGATGATCACGTAACACTTCAATGTAATTTGCCCCTTTCATGGTAACATTCTTTGGGAGGAAGTACAGACCTCCCCTGCCCTTATTGCCACTGAAACCACCCCAAACCATAACGCTATCTGGGTGTTTCACGGTCTTCACGGTATATTTTGGGTGGTACCGTGACACATCACTTGGACGGCGCACTGTCGTTGAAGCCATCCTAACCAGTCTAAAAGTGCTTTCATCACTGAACATGACCTTCTTCCACTGCTCTGGTGTCCACTGCCGGTATCTCTTACAAAAGGAAAGCCGCTTCTTCTTCATAGCTTCTGTCAGTAAAGGCTTTTTGCCGGCGCGGCGGGTTGGTAATTTCAGCGAAATTTGCAGGCGATGTTGAATGGTGCGAACAGAGACGTTTCCTAACAAAGCTGGATGTTTTTTCTTCAGTTCTGCGGCAGTTATTGCAGGATCATTCAATACTTCACGCCTCATAATTTTGTCAGTCCGAGGAGATGTTTTTTTGGGGGCTCCAGAACCAGGTTTCCTTGGCGGAACGGTACCGGGTGGCAATGACTCAACAGCTTTCTTCAGGTTGTAAATCGCCATGCGTGTAACGTTCACCTCTGCGGCCACACGTATCACAGATGCTCCTTCCTTCAGGAGGGTAAGGGCACGGGTCTTCTCTTCATTTGAAAGTTTGTTACGTCCCATTCTGACAAGTGGGAGCCGAGATATAACACTCCAAGGTTCGCTGCCAAGTCAAAAAGGGCGGTCCGGAGCATGCGTAAAACCACCCTCTCTCTATCAGCTCTCGAAAAGCACTGAGTGTGGTTGTGTGTTGGTGGTGGGGTGGAGGGAGACTCCCTCCACCTCCCTCCCTCCTCACTAGCTCCGCCCACCATTTATATGGCGGGAACGAAGGTGAAATCTTTACGCGCTTTCGGGTGTATACATTTTTCTTGCGGTCAAAATGTATACATTTTTTTTGCGGCCACTGTATATAGCTAGGAAATTTCGACCCCTAAAAAAAAAAAAAAAAAAAAAAAAAAATCCCAATAATGTCAAAGTCCGAATAATGAGGGTCCGAATACGAGAGGTTTTAATGTATATATAAATAAAAAAAGGATACCAAATCAAGCCAAAAAGAACACTAAAAAGTCCAAAGAAAGTAAACACTACAGAACAAGGCCAACAGAACACCACCACACACACACCTCCAACACGATGCTCGCCTCGCCGCAACACACAGGTTGCTGCCGGCCAACCTTAGGGGGTATGCACCTCGCTGTCTGGACCATCTTGGTGTTGGCGTTGGCCCAGAGATGCGGCAACACCTCGCGGAACACACAGTCCAGCGCACACAGCTCCTTGCACCACATGTTGACGGTGCTGGAGTGTTCCGTCACCAGGTCTGAAAATACACACCGTTGGGGATGAAAGTTTTTTTTTTTTTTTTTTTTTTTTTTTTTGTTCCGTCACCAGATCTGAAAATACACATGATTGGGATATTTTTTTTTATTATATATTTTTTTTTTTAGTGTTCCGTCACCAGGTCTGAAAACACACTATTGGGGATGATACTTGTTTTTTTTTTTTTTTTTTTTTTTTTTTTTTTTTACATCACAAAGGACTGGGGCAAAAAAAGTGATGGTGATGTAACACTCAATATTCTGGTTAACAAGAGTGAGAAAAACAATGCCTAGATATTGATAGACTATGTTGTTGTTGTTGTCAGTTGAAAGAAGGACTGGATGAAATAGGGGAGACTGTAGCAGAGTGGTTGGCGTCACCGGGTGGCGTTCTCGAAGACCCGATTTCGATCCCGAGTGAGACCCATAAATCCACTTAAAATATTTCTGCATCGTGGAGTGGCCTAAGAACACCCACATGCTGCCCATTAACTCTACCTTCGATTGCGAGTGCATCGGAGGACACAGGGAGGGCGACATGAACTTCTAACAGGTGTCATTATAAAAATCCTGCCTGCGCCACCACGGGCGTGAAAAAGAAAAGAAAAAAAAGATACGGTGACGGGACCACACGAATGTAGTTCAGGCCCTGTAAAACACAACGAGGTAAATACTGTGCTAAATGATACATAGGCAGAGAGAGAGAGGGTTGCGTACCTGTGTAGTGAAGAATATGGGACAGCAAAGCCTCCAGATAAATGATACATAGGCAGAGATAGGCATAAGATACATAGGCAGAGAGAGAGAGCGTTGCGTACCTGTATAGTGAAGAACATGGGACAGCAAAGCCTCCAGATAAATGATACATAGGTAGACTGTAGAGCTAGGCATAAGATACATAGGTAGAGATAGGCATAAGATACATAGGCAGAGATAGACATAAGATACATAGGCAGAGAGAGAGAGCGTTGCGTACCTGTATAGTGAAGAACATGGGACAGCAAAGCCTCCAGATAAATGATACATAGGTAGACTGTAGAGTTAGGCATAAGATACATAGACAGAGAGAGAAAGCGTTGCGTACCTGTGTAGTGAAGAACATAGGACAGCAAGGCATCAGGATAAATGATACATAGATAGATACATAGATACTTAGATACATAGGCATAAGATACATAGGCAGAGAGAGAGAGCGTTGCGTACCTGTGTAGTGAAGAACATGACACAGCAAGGCATCAGGATCCATCAAGGTCTTGTCCTGTAGGTGCGGTGTGTTCAGGGGGCTTCTCGGTGGCACGGCTGGAGGGGGCTGCGGGGGCTCATACGTGTCCAGCCTTTTGAGGATCGCTGCCCTGTGGTCCCTCTGTTCCTGGGTCTTTAGGGCTTCCTGCCTGGCGGTGTGCTGGGGGGAGGTCGACGGGGAGGCCGAGCTGCTGCCGTCACTGTTGCGGTGATGGTGCCATACTCTGGGGAGGGAGGCAGGGGAGGTGGGAGGTGTCATGTCAAGAGTAAGGAGAGTTATTATGATGTTGTGAGGTGTGATGTCAAGATTAAGGAGAGCTATTAAGGAGATGGTGAGAGGTGTGATGCCAAGATTAAGGAGTCATTAAGATGTTGTGAGGTGTGATGCCAAGATTAAGGAGAGCTATTAAGGAGATGTTGTGAGGTGTGATGTCAAGAGTAAGGAGAGTCATTATGATGTTGTGAGGTGTGATGCCAAGATTAAGGAGAGCTATTAAGGAGATGGTGAGAGGTGTGATGTCAAGAGTAAGGAGAGTCATTATGATGTTGTGAGGTGTGATGCCAAGATTAAGGAGAGCTATTAAAGAGATGGTGAGAGGTGTGATGCCAAGATTAAGGAGTCATTAAGATGTTGTGAGGTGTGATGCCAAGATTAAGGAGAGCCATTAAGGAGATGGTGAGAGGTGTGATGCCAAGAGTAAGGAGAGTCATTATGATGTTGTGAGGTGTGATGCCAAGATTAAGGAGAGCTATTAAGGAGATGGTGAGAGGTGTGATGCCAAGATTAAGGAGAGTTATTAAGCAGTCTTATACTAGCAGAAGGTACTTTGCATTGCTCAGAGTTTATATATCTAGATGGTGAGGAGTATGTAAATCAAATACGACCTTGACTTACTTGAGAATGTTCTGAGTGGCCTCCTCTATGGCGGTTTGATTGACTGCTTCTGGCCAGGGCTCCCAATTACCCTAGGGAAGAACACACATCGAGGTTAGACGGCCGATGATACGCTTCCAACTATCTCTATCTCTATCAAATTTTTCAATGCCCCATGCTGCCAGATCCTCTTCAACACACTGCCTCCCTGTCTTCCTTGGCCTGCCCAGTGGACGGCGACCTGGAACTTCCCCTCTTAACAGCTCTCCCCAATGCCTCACCACCTTCTCTCCTCTTCACGTGCCCAAACCACCTCAATCGCCTTACTCTCCCCAATGCCTCACCACCTTCTCTCCTCTTCACGTGCCCAAACCACCTCAATCGCCTTACTCTCCCCAATGCCTCACCACCTTCTCTCCTCTTCACGTGCCCAAACCACCTCAATCGCCTTACTCTCCCCAATGCCTCACCACCTTCTCTCCTCTTCACGTGCCCAAACCACCTCAATCGCCTTATTTCCCCCAATGCCTCACCACCTTCTCTCCTCTTCACGTGCCCAAACCACCTCAATCGCCTTACTCTCCCCAATGCCTCACCACCTTCTCTCCTCTTCACGTGCCCAAACCACCTCAATCGCCTTACTCTCCCCAATGCCTCACCACCTTCTCTCCTCTTCACGTGCCCAAACCACCTCAATCGCCTTACTCTCCCCAATGCCTCACCACCTTCTCTCCTCTTCACGTGCCCAAACCACCTCAATCGCCTTACTCTCCCTAATGCCTCACCACCTTCTCTCCTCTTCACGTGCCCAAACCACCTTAATCGCCTTACTCTCCCCAATGCCTCACCACCTTCTCTCCTCTTCACGTGCCCAAACCACCTCAATCGCCTTACTCTCAGTACTGTATTCGGCTCCTTCAATCCACATTTTCTTGACACCTATTCACTGGACACCTCGTCTCTCCATGTGATATCCCAGTCATATATCTCAACATTCTCCGATCACACCTGACCAACACATCCTCCAACTTCTTCGTCAATGCCCATGTCTCGGAACCATACAGCAAAACAGATCTTATACATGCTTCAAACACTCTTCCTCCTTAATGATGTATAGTCATGTAAATAATAATCAATGAGCGTAAATAATAATGTACAGGGTAATAGGTGTATGATCCCACCTGGAATATTTGTACGAGGTGGTGAGGCAGGAGGTGGGGAGGCAGGGCAGGCAGGTACACGCCGGGCTCATACAGTCTGTCTTCCTCCAGCCAGGCCTGCATCCCTCGCACCAGTCGGACCATCCCACCCAGCTACCCACGACAACACAGAAGGGAACTGATAAAATGTACTTCAAAATATAAGGCACAACACCAAACTCTCATAACAAAGACTGAGTAAACATTGATAAGTTAATGAATACCTGTAATGCACTCCTAAGAAATCCCTGATCCAGCCATTACAACATTTAATATATCAATAACATCCATTTTCCCTTATCAATCTATGTATATACTTGTAAATTACAGTAAAACCTCTCATATTCGGACTAATTGGGCCAAGGAGTGGTCCGAGTAATGCAAGGATCTGAATAATGGGGGGATTATATATGGGGGGATATGAAAGAAGAAAAAAAAAAAAAAAAAAAAGAGAAAAAAAAATCTAGGTGTATATATGTATAGCTAGGAAATTTCGACCCCTATAATAAAAAAAAATAAAAAAAAATAAAAAAAAAATAAATAAAAAAAAAATCTAGGTGTATATATAGCTAGGAAATTTCGACCCCTCAAAAAAAAAAAAGGAGGTCCGAATAATGTCAAAGTCCGAATAATGAGGGTCCGAATACGAGAAGTTTTACTGTATATAAATGTTTCCTAACTGAGGATTGGGCATTACAACATTTAACATAATATCTAGAGCATCTTTTCTCCCCTTAACAATCTATATACTGTACTTGTAAATAATATATAAATGTTTCCCACCTGAGGATTAGCCGGACCATCCTCGTCTTCCTGGTCCTGCTGTTGGTTGAGCCGAGACTCCAGATGCTCGACACAACTCGCCACCTTCTTCTTGATCCTCCCCAGGAAGGCGGTGTTGATGTAGCCCTGGTAGAACCGCGACACTACACTGCAACACTCATACTTCCTGCAACACACACAGGAACACTTCAGTTAACTATGATAAAATACAGCTGACATTAAGAAGTGTAGTATTCCCTTCTCCTGGCATCAAATATCAGTCAGGAAGCAGCAAGGGGGCAGCATTTTTTGCCTCGTAAAAAAAACCCAGAGTATAGTATGTTGGTATTAGTACATGAATTGGTAGTACGTATTGTAAAGGTAAAAGGTAAAGATGGGAGCAGATGCTATGCTGTGCGTGGCATTCGGTGCTCATCTCCGTGGCATTAGCCCTTAGAGCCTGTGGTGGGTGAGGACCCATTACCCCGGGACACAGGGCTAGTGTGACACCCGGGTTATCAGTTACCTTCCCCAGGTTACCCCAGGTACCCATTTATCAACCCCAAAAGGAAGGAAGAACAGCTGGTTAGGCTGGTCACCGACTTGCCCCGGCCTGGATTCGAACCAGGGCCCGCAGATGTGTAGCCAGGCACGCTAGCCACTACACCACGGAGGCGATAATGGTAGTATTGGCAGTACATGAATTAGTATGTTGGTATTAGTACATGAATAATTAGGGTAGAGACAACACCCTTAGACGCACCCTGGCTGGGGGGGCACGCGGGCCAGGTGGAGGAGGAAGTACATCTGCAGGGTGAGGGGCAGGGCGGGGTGGTCCGCGGGAAGGTCCACCACCTGCTGGCCCCACCGGTACAGGCTGAGCAGGCTGGACGACACTGTACCCAGGCCAAGCTCCGACTGTACCTTCTGTAATGATGGGACAGACTTAGTGACATATATTTAACCCCTTGAGACCCAGAAAGTAATTTGTATTGTACTTTGGCTACCATTAGACAATTTTTAGTGAATATAAACAACATTTTATAGATATGACCTGTTTAGTCTCCTTGTCCACTAGCTAATTTGGTATATTCAGTTACTTTTCGTAATTTTATGGCTCAACAACAGACGTTTTTATATAGCAAAGGAAAGATCTGGGTGTGAAGGGGTTAACCTATGACAACCTGATTAACCTGTGACAACCTGTGATTAACCTATGACATTAACCTGTTAACATATCCTTATCAACACAGAACACTACACACAACTCTATAGTACCTTCACAGTTTGTTCCAGCCCCATTACAAGACTATTTAGTACAGCAAAAATAAAGATAATAGCTCAAGTATAGTTAACCTGCGAGCTCTAACAACATACATTCCAACGCAGAACAATACACAAAACCCTATAGTACTTTCACAGAAACTCTATAGAACAGTAACAGTAACAAACAGTAAGTAACAGTAACTCTATAGAACAGTAACAGCAACAGTAACAGTAACAGTAACTCTACAGTACCTTGACAGCTTGTTCGAGGCCCACGTCAGGGTGATTGAAGAGCTCCAGCAGCAGGTTCTTCCACAGGCCAGAGTTGATCTCCTGCTGAGTCTCCAGGATGAGCACGGCGATGGTGAACCAGGGGAACTGTGGGGCCGAGGGACGCACCAGCAGGGAGTTGGGAGCCGTGGTGCCCGCTGTGAGCCAGGACAGCAGGGCAAACACACCGCCGCTGCCGCTGTGCTGGTACTCGGGACTCTGAGGCACCGGGGGAGGCACAGGGTGAGGGTAGCTGTACTAATGGGTCTTAAAAGTCATGATCTTAAACTATAAAGGTAAAGGTTATTTTGTCGTAAAACTATGAGTCGTAGAAGAAAACTTATCGAAGTAACAAAGGTTCATCTTGACGTGTTTTACATGATGTCATCGGCTTGTCAAAACACCTCATGGTTGTCGAGAAAATTGATATTTTATATAAATGTGCGAATATGCTATTTTCTCGGTTATTTACCTATCAATATTTTTATTTTTTTTGCTTTACACCAAATGATAGCCCTTGATCTACTTCATATTTACTTCTCTATAATTCTTGCACTTATCTGCCATAGTTTTTTAGTTATTGAAAAATACGCGATTTAAAAAAAAATCAAGGCATACAAACCCCTTGCAAAATTTGCAATATTTTTTGAAAAATAGATTTGCTTGAAAATTAGTTCCTATCAGTTATCGGGCATGCTGAACACGAATATGGAGTAAGTTTTCAGTTACAATGATTAGAAGTCCCAATTTATACCCCTTGGAAAATTTGCAGTATTTTTTGACAAATAGATTTGCTTGAAATTTTTTAGAAGTTTTTGGGCATGCTGAACACGAATCTGGAGTCAGTTTTCAGTTACAATGATTAGAAGTCCCTATTTCAGCCAATTCACAATGACATGATACTTCCAGATATTCCTAAAAACCACAAATTAGACAAAACTTACTGCCAATCCAAACTTGTTCTCACCTTCATGACTTCAGAGAAGGCCCTGAGCACCTCCTGCCAGCACACAGGTGCCACGAAGGCCTGCTGGCAGATGGTGTCTAATAAGGAGAGCACCGAGCTGTTGTGCACCCACTCAGGCACCCCCACCAGCAGCTGCAGCCAAAACCTCACAGCTGGGGCGCCCGACACAAAGCTGTACCTGCAAATACCATGACTCTAAACCATACCCCTAACATGTAAGCTAATGTACAATTACCATCCTTTCATTATTATCCTTCATATTCTTACGTCTCTTATGGGATGCAGAGAAAAAAAAATCTAGTGTATATATAATAGCTAGAAATTTCGACCCTCAAAAAAAAATCTAGGTGTAATATGTATAGCTAGAAATTTCGACCCTATAATAAAAATAATAAAAAAAAAAAAAAAAATAAATAAAAATAAATCTGGTTTAAAGCTGGGAAATTTCGACCCCTCAAAAAAAAAGGAGGTCCGATAATGTCAAGTCCGAAAAACGAGTTCCGAATCGAGAGGTTTTTACTGTATATAAATGTTTCCTAACTGAGGATTTGGCCATTACAACATTTAACCCTAATATCTAGAGCATCTTTTCTCCCTTAACAATCTATATACTGTACTTGTAAATAAATAAATGTTTCCCACCTGAGGATTAGCCGGGCCGTCCTCGTCTCCTGGTCCTGTTTTTGGGTTTTGAGCAGAGTCCCCAGAATGCTCGACACAACCCCGCCACCTTCTTCTTGATCCTCCCCAGGAAGGCGGTGTTGATGTAGCCCTGGTAGAACCGCGACACTACACTGCAACACTCGTACTTCCTGCAACACACACACACACACACACGAACACTTCAGTTAACTATGATAAAATACAGCTGAAATTAAGAAGAAGTGTAGTATTCCCTTCTCCTACACTGCAACACTCGTACTCCCTGCAACACACACACACACACACACGAACACTTCAGTTAACTATGATAAAATACAGCTGAAATTAAGAAAAACTGTAGTGTTCGCTTCTCCTGGCATCAAATATCAGTCTGTAAGCAGCAAGGTATCAGGATTTTTTGCCTCATTAAAATAAACATGAGATAATTCATTGGTATAAGTAAAAAAAAAAAATATTTCAGACTCTTCCTTATTATCTATGTGAGGAGATACACATGCTTCCTCCTTGTAATTTAAAAAACCTAGCAAAGCGATAACACCCTTGGACACACTCGGGCTGGGGGGGACTTCAGTTCAACCATACACACACACACTTCAGTTCAACCATACACACACACACTTCAGTTCAACCATACACACACACACACACTTCAGTTCAACCATACACACACACACTTCAGTTCAACCATACACACACACACTTCAGTTCAACCATACACACACACACTTCAGTTCAACCATACACACACACACTTCAGTTCAACCATACACACACACACTTCAGTTCAACCATACACACACACACTTCAGTTCAACCATACACACACACACTTCAGTTCAACCATACACACACACACACACTTCAGTTCAACCATACACACACACACTTCAGTTCAACCATACACACACACACACACTTCAGTTCAACCATACACACACACACTTCAGTTCAACCATACACACACACACTTCAGTTCAACCATACACACACACACACACTTCAGTTTCAACCATACACACACACACACACTTCAGTTCAACCATACACACACACACTTCAGTTCAACCATACACACACACACACACACTTCAGTTCAACCATACACACACACACTTCAGTTCAACCATACACACACACACTTCAGTTCAACCATACACACACACCTTCAGTTCAACCATACACACACACACTTCAGTTCAACCATACACACACACACACCATTCAGTTCAACCATACACCACACACATTCAGTTCAACCATACACACACACACACACTTCAGTTCAACCATACACACACACACTTCAGTTCAACCATACACACACACACACACTTCAGTTCAACCATACACACACACACTTCAGTTCAACCATACACATACACACTTCAGTTCAACCATACACACACTTCAGTTCAACCATACAAACACACACTTCAGTTCAACCATACACACACACACTTCAGTTCAACCATACACACACACACTTCAGTTCAACCATACACACACACACTTCAGTTCAACCATACACACACACACTTCAGTTCAACCATACACACATACACTTCAGTTCAACCATACACACACACACTTCAGTTCAACCATACACACACACACTTCAGTTCAACCATACACACACACACACTTCAGTTCAACCATACACACACACACTTCAGTTCAACCATACACACACACACTTCAGTTCAATCATACACACACACACACACACACTTCAGTTATGATTTTATATGACTTATTATGTGGCTATAATACTACATCAAATCCTGTTATCTTATTTACAACCTTATTCATAGTAAAGTGCGTTGATATTGGTACATGAATAATTAGCAAAGCGACAACACCCTTAGACGCACCCTGGCTGGGGGGGCACGCGGGCCAGGTGGAGGAGGAAGTACATCTGCAGGGTGAGAGGCAGGGCGGGATGGTCCGCGGGAAGGTCCACCACCTGCTGGCCCCACCGGTACAGGCTGAGCAGGCTGGACGACACTGTACCCAGGCCAAGCTCCGACTGTACCTTCTGTAATAATGGGACATATGCTCGTATTCGTAGTCACATACCATGATTGATCGTGGTAATTGCTGTGATTTTGTTCCATTTCTACTCAGTCAAAATTATTCACTTGATCTTGTAGCTGCCATGGAAAGTACTAGAGCAATCATACAGTACTCCTATTGCAATCACAACAGAGCTGGCATGACATATTGATTTAATTAGGACAAGACAAAAAGTGAACAATGACCACGTACAATGATGGTATGTGACTACGAATACGGGCAATAGACTTAAAGTGACATATATTTAACCCCTTGAGACCCAGAAAGTAATTTGTATTGTACTTTGGCTACCATTAGACAATTTTTAGTGAATATAAACAATATTTTATAGCTATGACCTGTTTAGTTCCCTTGTCCACTAGCTAATTTGGTATATTCAGTTACTTTTCGTAATTTTATGGCTAACAACAGACGTTTTTATATAGCAAAGGAAAGATCTGGGCGTGAAGGGGTTAACCTATGACAACCTGATTAACCTGTGACAACCTGTGATTAACCTATGACATTAACCTGTTAACATATCCTTATCAACACAGAACACTACACACAACTCTATAGTACCTTCACAGTTTGTTCCAGCCCCATTACAAGACTATTTAGTACAGCAAAAATAAAGATAATAGTTCAAGTATAGTTAACCTGCGAGCTCTAACAACATACATTCCAACGCAGAACAATACACAAAACCCTATAGTACTTTCACAGAAACTCTATAGAACAGTAACAGTAACAAACAGTAAGTAACAGTAACTCTATAGAACAGTAACAGCAACAGTAACAGTAACAGTAACTCTACAGTACCTTGACAGCTTGTTCGAGGCCCACGTCAGGGTGATTGAAGAGCTCCAGCAGCAGGTTCTTCCACAGGCCAGAGTTGATCTCCTGCTGTGTCTCCAGGATGAGCACGGCGATGGTGAACCAGGGGAACTGAGGGGCCGAGGGACGCACCAGCAGGGAGTTGGGAGCCGTGGTGCCCGCTGTGAGCCAGGACAGCAGGGCAAACACACCGCCGCTGCCGCTGTGCTGGTACTCGGGACTCTGAGGCACCGGGGGGACAGGGGGATATAGAGAATGAAGGTAGCTGTACTAATGGGTCTTTAAAGCCATGATCTTAAACCAGAGCTGGGCAGTATTTAAATACATTTGTGTATTTAGAAATGTATTTATAAATACATTGGTTGTCATATATTTAAATACAGTATTTAAATACTTTTATGAGTATTTAAATACATTGTATTTAAATATATTTAATATAAAAATTTTAATACTTTTTTATCAGTTAATTTGGCCATAAACCCGCCCAACTATCTGGCAACCCTGATGTTACAGTGAACCAGTGTTTCCACTGGCAAGGAAATGTCCTGATTTCAAGGAAATTTTGGCCTGAGAAGGAAATTTCTAAGGAAACCCAAAATCTAAGGAAATCCTAAGGAAATTCATTTTTTTCGGACATTTTAAAATTTGAGTGTATTTAAAATGTATTTACAAATGTATTTAAATACAATTGATGTATTTAGTATTTAGTATTTAAATACATTCGTAAAATGTATTTAGTATTTAAATACATTTCTCCCATGTATTTAGTATTTAGTATTTAAATACATTCGTAAAATGTATTTAGTATTTAAATACATTTCTCCCATGTATTTAGTATTTAGTATTTAAATACATTCAATGTATTTAGTGCCCAGCTCTGTCTTCAACATAAATGATCAACAATAGAAGTAAGGTAAAGTTAAGGGGCTAAACATTTTAAGTTGAGGTAAAAAAATATGATCTTCAATGTCTATTATGAACAGTAGAGGTAAAGGATGTAACACAATATTGGGAATTGTGTTGTTACATTTAGTTGGTAAAGAATTAAAGCTAAATTCCTGAAATGAAACACAGTTAATTATGACCTTATGAGCTTAAATGATGGAGAAATTTTCATTAAATGCCCGATGAATTATCTTAAGAATAAATAAAAGGATATTTCTAATTTTTGTCTACGTATAATGCATTGTTAGTTATGCTGTGCCTCTAATGTGAATCATGATGAGAAAAATAACGTAGAATTCACACAAAATAATAAAAAAATGAAAATATTGTTCAAAACGGAAAATGATAAGCTATTACACTGCCAACATAACCCTTTCTTACTTTCATGACTTCTGAGAATGCCCCGGCGAACACACAAACTCACACAAAAAAAAAAAAAAAAAAAAAAAAAAAAAAAAAAAAAAAAAAAAAAAAAAAAAACGACAGATTACGGGCAGTACAATACAAAATAAAAATAAAAGAAATCCACATAAAAACAAGTCAAAATGTAAAATTATAAGCTATTACACTACAGCTAAGTATTAATTATCCGACCTTGGGGGGACCGAAGGTAGGTCGGATAATTGGAATAGTCGGATGTTCGGATATCACAATAACCATAAACGTAAGGACAAAATGGTATAGAACATAAAAGATGCAGCTCTTGAAGGCCGATCCAGTGGTAGACGCGAAAGTAAAATTCATGCATAAATAAAGCCACAAATCAATGTTTCCTAAAAACTAAAAAAAACTAAGTCAAATAAATGGCCAAAACAAGACACAATGTGGTGGTGAAAAAAGTCGGTTGTTTGGACAAGTCGGATGTTTGGAGGTCGGATGTTGGGAATTTGGCTGTACCACCATAACCCTTTCTTACCTTCATGACCTCAGAGAACGCCCTGAGCACCTCCTGCCAGCACACAGGTGCCACGAAGGCCTGCTGGCAGATGGTGTCTAATAAGGAGAGCACCGAGCTGTTGTGCACCCACTCAGGCACCCCGACCAGCAGCTGCAGCCAAAACCTCACAGCTGGGGCGCCCGACACAAAGCTGTACCTGCAAATACCATGACTCTAAACCATACCCTTAACATGTAAGCTACTGTACAATTACCATCCTTTCATTATTATCCTTCATATTCTCTTACTGTCTTCTTTACAGGGACTGGCAATTAAGCAGACTTTTTTTTTTTTTTTTTTTTTGCCCTTGGCCCTTTGTGGTGTAAAAAGAAAAAGAAAAGAAAGGCGGGATTAAAAAAAAAAAAAAAAAAAAAAAAAAAAAAAAAAAAAAAAAAAAAAAAAAAAAAAAAAAAAAAAAAAAAAAAAAAAAAAAAAGTAAACAAAAGCATTATAATAAAAAGTTTGAAAAGATAAAAAAAAAGTTTAAAAAAAATAGAAAATAAATTAATGATAATAATAATAATAATAAATAAATAAAAGTGCCCCCTACCTTTTGTGGTCGTTGATGTGGTGTACGATCATGGCAGCAAAGAGTGTGAGGATCTTGCCGGGCGGCGCGGTGGACACAAAGCTCTTGGCCAGGGTGATGTAGGACTGGTCGGCCGACAAACACTTCTGAACGGCCAACATGAACCTGGGAACAGAGAAAAAACAGAGGGATTGATAAATCTCTTTACTTTGGGGGCTCAAGATAAGCATAAATAAATCTAAAAAGAACGAAAAATCATCCTTTACATTCCTACACACACATTCAAGCCCTGAAAATACGTAACGTTAAGTTCCCGCTTAGTCGTTATCGCCGCACGTTGGTTGGTGAAAATGTGGCCCCTTCACTCCCCCCTTCCGAATGTACGGCATTGGCTGAGGTGTTGGGTGTTGGGTGAGAATGCCTTACTCCAAGTTCTGCCCTAAAGCCCCAACACCCAACACCTCAACCAATCCCGTGCTTTCAGAAGGGGGGAGTGAAGGGGCCCTATTTTCGCCAACTTAACGTGCGGCGAGTATACATATCGAGAGTGTGTGTGTGTGTGTGTGTGTCCCCTCCCCTCACCCCCTACTCACCTGGTGTTAGTGGTGAGGTCTTCAGGCTGGGAGAAGAAGAGTGGGGTGATGTGTGCCAGAGCGTGAATGACGGCCTCACACCGCCCCTGCACCACCAGCTCATGCAGGCACTCCACCCCGTGCTCACAGACCTCAGGCAAGGAGTGTCCCCAGGTGGTCATGAGGAGAGCTGTGTAGAGCGCCAGGGGTTTCTTGTCCATAATGCCGCGCTTCACAACGTTCATCAGAGACCTGTGCCAATGAGACCGTAGGGTAAACATAACCTGGGAATTATCATGAATAGAAATAGGAAGATGAGGGAATGAACATAAGTACTGAAACCAAATTAGAGAGAATATATACACTTTTTTTTATATATATTTTTTTACATGTGTGCCTATAGCGCCTGTAGGCAGTGGTGACCCAGGCTCGGATGGTAGGCTCTGGAGGTTCACTTGAGGGTTGTGATGGTTGGCCCTCGCCCGTGGTGGTGCAGGATTTTTATAGTGACGCCTGTGATTAGAGGCTCATGCCGCCCCCCTGTGTCCTCCGATGCACTCGCAGTCGAAGGTAGAGTACTGGGTGTTCTTAGGCCACTCGACGGTGCAGAAAGATTTGAGTTCTCATCGGGGATCGAACTCGGGTCACCGAGAACGCCACTCGAGACGTTAACCACTCTGCTACGTCTCCCCAAATACTGCTGCTGCCGTACTGCTGTATATATGAAGGATACGGAATTGAGGAGCATCACTTACGCCTGCGTGATGGTAATGGAGGTGGGGTCTGGCATGTCCACCGAGGAGGGAGGCGGGGCAGGCCCGAGGGCGGCACGGACCTGTGCCTCGGGCTGGTCCAGGCGGTGTAGGCGCAGGCGTGTCACCATCTCCCACGACCACAGGAAGAACACCTAAACACACACACACACACATACCTTTTAGCACCTGTAATTTTTTTTTTTTTTTTTTTTTTAATACACAAAGGACCAAGGCCAACAAAAAGAGGTACCTAACACAAAGCCCGTTTAGTTGCCAGTCCCTATAAAGAAGACAGTAAGAGAATACAAAACAAGGGTTGTGGGCCAATTTAGTTCAGAAGGTGTCTTGTTACTCTTCTCTTGAAAAGATTTAAGTCGTAGGAAGGTGGACAAATTGATTTGAGTACCTGTTTTCATGACCTCTTGTAGCTTCCTTATTTCCTTATGTTCTTATGTTTGATTTGAGTGTTGTGTATTATAACTATTCTACCTAGATAGAAACACTAATGAAGAATAATGAAAAAGAATATGAATAATGAAGGCTCAAACTAGTCCTGTCCAATACTCAGCTTATCTTCTTGCCCTGTCTATCACCTCCCTCAGCCATCAACACCACCTTCTAAGGGGGCGTGTCACATCACCGCCGTCACTGCTTTCCCCCCTCGTCAAGTTCACAGAGTACAGGTCTCGGCAGATCTTGATGTGCGCTTCCAGGACCGTCAATGCAACCTGAGAGAACATCAACTCACAATTATAATACTAATACTAATACTGAAAATACTAATACTAGTCATTGTATTGAAGTAATGATTAATCTAGCAATGCCTATCATATTATAAGTATCATATCATTGTGAATTGGCTGAAATAGGGACTTCTAATGACTGTAACTGAAAATTGACTCCAGGTTTGTGTTCAGCATGCCCGAAAACTGCTAGGAACTAATTTTCAAATAAATCTATTTTTCCAAAAAAATTGCAAATTTTGCAAGGGTTTTGCCCTTGCAAAATTTGTATACTAACTCATCAAATTTTTTTAATCCCAGAGAAATGTAACAGGGGAAGAGACCCACAACTTCCTCACCTTCTGATGTAGTTCCTGAGGCAGCACCAGCTTTGTCTTGGCCTCATTCTCCCCCCAGTGTAGCTTGGAGAGCACCACCCTGGCCAGCTGGTTCTCCACACTGGCGGCCGGCATGAAGAGCAGCCAGTGGGACACACAGGTCACGTCCTCGTCGGTGGGGCGCCACAGCTCCATGGGCAGCGCTCGGAACAGGTACAGCGCCATGCTTCCCAGGTGTATGATCTTCTCCTGTTATTAAGGTAAAGAGAATAGTTAAAGGTAAAATAGTTCAGGAGATGATTAACCCCTTGAGGCCCAGAACGTAATTTCCATTGTAATTTGGGTACCATTAGACAATTTTTAGTGACTATAAGCAATATTTTATAGCTATGACCTGTTTAGTATCCTTGTCCACTAACTAATTTGGTATATTCAGTGACTTTTCTTAATTATATAGCTTGACAACAGACAATTTTATATAGCAAAGGAAAGATCTGGGCGTGAAAGGGTTAACTCTTCTAATCCTTCTTCTCCAACAACAACAATTCTATACAATAATATCAACAATCTTAATCCCGCCACTACTACCTCTAACTGTCTCTGTAAAAAAATCTACCTGGTACCTTATGTTCTTATGTACTGTACCTTACTCACACAGTCACAACAGAGCCTCATGCCCTTAGCCTCACCTGAGTGGTGGTGAGGAGGTAGGACATGATGACGGGGTGGGTGCAGGCCACAGACGCCAGCAGGTCACGGCCGGGGCGACACAGGGCCTCCCGGGTTCCCTCGCTGACGAAGGCCGCCTCAAAGATGTTGTTGACCACCACCTTGAGAGAAATGTGAAGAGGTTTGAGTGTTATTATAGTATTACCTTATTATTATTATATCTATTATTATTATTATTATTGTTATAGTGTTACCTTGCTATAAATATCAATCTATACGTTATCATGACTGTAAAACTAGTCCTTGCATACCAATCTATACATTATAATTGCTGTAAAACTAGTTCTTGCATACATCAAATATTTCTTTAATGTTTTTAGTATAATAATTCACTAAAACCGTCTCTCCGAAAAGTTGAATAGCTTAGTAAATACATCCTCACACTTTGTCATTACATTATAAGCTCTTTAAAATGAGGTTATATTATTTCTGATAAGGTTATATTATTGATTTTCTGATGAGGTTATATTATATTATTTCTATTTAACGTCATATAGAGAGGAAGAGGAAGTACCCAGTTGTCTATTTTTGCTTTAGTACTTAAGTTCATTCCCTATGTTTATGTTGTTGTTTTTCCTGTATGACTTCAGGTGAGAATAAAATTACATATTATTATTATTATTATTATTTACCTGTATGAAGACACTCTCGGCAGGCTCCCTCGTTGCCGTCATATTGGCCAGGGCAGAGAGGAGGTAGAAGCCCTCATTCTCCTCCAGGCCGAGCAGACAGTCGTGGAACTGCCCCCGCGTGTCCGAGTGGCCCACCAGCTCCGCCCACTGTCCCGCGGTGAGGCTCTCTGTGCTCCTCTTACTGGCGGCCTCTATGGACTCCTTCTTCATGCCCACGTGTAACTTGTAGACTATCTTCCACAACCTGTGTGTATGTATGTCTCTTGTTTACTTGTTATATAGGAGTATTAAAAAGGATGAAAATATTGAAGAGCAAAAGAACATGAGACTTTGATGACTATTCTTTATGTACTTATTAATGACTCCTATAGGAAGGTTAAAAGGATAAGACTATTGAGGGGCAAATGACATGTGATTATGATGATATACAAAGCTTAGAGGACAAGATAATACAAAGCTTAGAGGACAAGATACAGAGAAGCAAATTATTTTTTTGAGCCTATAGCACCTGTAGGCTATTAAATGTCTCTTGTTTACTTCACTTATTAATGATTCATACAGAGATAGGAAGATATGGCTCTGAGATAGGAAGGCAATGATGTGAGGAATGGCAATCAGTCAGACAAGAGACAAGACACAGAGGGGAAAGATCTGTGTGTGAAGGGGCTAATGTCTCATATAGGAAGACACAAAGGGGCCTTGCCTGGTGAGGGACACACTGCCGTAGGGAATGACAGCCAGGAACTGCCAGGCTCCCGACCGAGGGCTGCTGAAGATGCTGTCCACGGCCACCTCAAACAGCTGGTCGTACTCCACCTGCAGGGAGGTCCACTGGGGGGCTGAGAGGGCTGGGCTGTGGCGGTGGGCGGCCAGACACCCCTGCCAGTGGTCCGTCACGTACTGCACGGTGTGACGCAGCAGCCGACACAGCCTCTTGGTGGCGCCGCGGTAACGCACCTTCACGGGGAGGAACAAAGAGTGAACTGTAGGCTTGATTCATTTCCTTTGTTTGTGAATGATCATTATTAACACCATCACCAGGACAATGATCCGAATTTCTATCATAGGAGGAAGAAATAGTTAACTGTAGTCTTAATTAGTTTACCCTTGTTTCTAGCATTACTTATCATTACTACCAATTACCATTACGTATTAACAAAATAAGCCAGCACCTCTTCTGGCGGGCCCCCTCTGATGATCTTCTTATACACACTGGACAGCAGAAATCTACCACCCCATTCAAGTACATTCATTCCGCCACCCACCATCTTCCACCCCATTCAGGTTCATTCATTCCACCACCCACCATCTTCCACCTCCTCCGCCACCCACCTGCGAGAAGGTTGCGAGTCCCATGTGGAAGAGTTCAATAAGGCATCGGGCGAAGGCAAAGAGCTTGAGGAGGCCGCGGTGAGAGGTGTGTGTCACGTCATACCCCAGCCCCCCACCGCCCGCCTGCCCCCCTCCGCCTCCTGTACCAGCAGCATGTGTTGGAAGATCTCCTTGAACGGCACTTGGTTCAGGATCTGCGGTGAGAGGAAGGACTCGTAGGTATAGGGTAGAACTAAAACTTGATAACTAACTAATACTAATACTACTAATAATCATTTTCATATCACCCGGAGGCATACAGGCAAAAAAGCAACAACAACAAGACAGTTAACTTAAGTACTAGTGCAAAATATACATAATAAAGGCACATAGCATGAGTACAGTAGAGCACATAGTACCAAAGTGCATATAGTACATAGGGAATATTTGTACACCCTAATGACATAACTAATGAAAACAATGGACTAATGTAGCTTCTTAAACCTATTAGGGTGTTTCATTCAATTTTTTAGTTCCAGCAGTCCACAGTGAACCAAGTGGAGCAGAAAAATGTATGTAATATAACAGGTACAGGGTTGTAAGATGAACGTGTGGTGTATACAAAATTGGCTAACGAGACCACCTACCCGAAATAGCCTGTACAATTCTGATATTGAATAAAAATTGAGACATAGATAAAAACTGACTCCAGATTCGTGTTCAGCATGCCCCAAAACTGCTAGGAACTAATTTTCAAGCAAATCTATTTTTCTAAAAATATTGCAAATTTTACAAGGCATATCCCTTGCAAAATTTGCAATATTTTTTGATAAATAGATTTGTTTGGAAATTAATTCCTAGCAGTTTTGGGGCATGCTGAACACGGATCTGGAGTCAGTTTTCAGTTACAATGATTAGAAGTCCCTATTTCAGCCAATTCACAATGACATGATACTTCCAGATATTCCTAAAAACCACAAATTAGACAAAACTTACTACAAGACATAAAAATATGATAGGCATTGCTAGATTAATCATTACTTCAATACAACGATCAGTATTAGTTTTTTTGCCCCGAAATAGCCTATACAATTCAGATATTATTATTATTATTATCATCATCATCATCATGTTCTTACCTGTATCACATCATTCTCCGTGAAGGCCGCCCAGAGCTGTGTTGGGTCCTCCTCCTCCTCCCCCGAGCTGTCCACCACCACCCACACGTTGTCCTGCGCCCCGCCCCCTTCGCCGCCCGCGCCAGGCAGTGCCGTGTGCCGGATGTGGTGCAGGAAGTCCTCCCGGGCGCTGACGGGCCGCAGGATGGTGGACAACACGGTGAGGGAGTGATCTAGGGGCCAGCAGCCAAGGACGCCACCAGCCTTGTCCTGCTGCCACTCACCTCCGATCTAGCAACAGTGGGGCCTAATGTTTACTGTTCTATTGTTAGTTAAGAGTTAGTAGGGAGCTTTAAAAGGAGGTTAGACAGCTTTATGGATGGGGATGAAAGGTGGATGTAGGTAGTATTAAGTAACAACAGATCTGCCAACAGTGAGGTTTTATAAGAACATAAGAACATAAGGAAGCTACAAGAAGCCGTGAGACATAAGAACATAAGAACATAGAAAATAAGGAAGCTACAAGAGGCCGTGAGACATAAGAACATAAGAACATAAGAAAATAAGGAAGCTACAAGAAGCCGTGAGACATAAGAACATAAGAAAATAAGGAAGCTACAAGAAGCCGTGAGACATAAGAACATAAGAACATAAGAAAATAAGGAAGCTACAAGAGGCCGTGAGACATAAGAACATAAGAACATAAGAAAATAAGGAAGCTACAAGAGGCCGTGAGACATAAGAACATAAGAACATAAGGAAGCTACAAGGGGCCGTGAGACATAAGAACATAAGAAAATAAGGAAGCTACAAGAGGCCGTGAGACATAAGAACATAAGAAAATAAGGAAGCTACAAGAGGCCGTGAGACATAAGAACATAAGAAAATAAGGAAGCTACAAGAGGCCGTGCGACATAAGAACATAAGAAAATAAGGAAGCTACAAGAGGCCGTGAGACATAAGAACATAAGAAAATAAGGAAGCTACAAGAGGCCAGTGAGACATAAGAAAATAAGGAAGCTACAAGAAGCCATGAGACCTAAATGTGGTAGTTCCTGTATGTTCACTGTTCTATTGTTAGTTAGGAGTCAATAGGGAGTTTTAAAAGGAGGCTAGATAGTGTTATGGATGGGGATGAAAGGTGGATGTAGGTAGTGTTAAGTAACAGGAACTACCACGTGTAGGTCTCACAGCCTCTTGTAGCTTCCTTATTTTCTTATGTTCTTATGTTTCTACTCCATTACTACCTCTTTCTCCTCCTCCTCTCATCATAATACAATTTAATACCTGCAGTGAACACCTGACACCTGGCTGATCACCTCCAGACCACGCCTCTCTCTCGCTAATGACTTCACCCAGTTCTTGCCTCCCACTTCACGGTGACCACCTGGCTAATCACTGTCCAGAGGTCTCCATAGAGATTAAGAGATTAGACGTCTCAAGACTATATATGCAGGGAGTTCAAGTAGACAGGACTCACTACGACACAACCCTTGTACCACACACAACTCTGTCTCCAATAAACCTCACCAAGCAACCAGTGTCTGCCAACCACCATGTAGCGAGTTACCACTACAACACTAATCAGGGTTGGAATTCAGACACCAGAAAAAGTTGTAATCCAAAGAAAAGATTGTAGAGATGACACTACCGTAGATAACAGTGAAGTCGCCACCTGCAGTCATGTCGCCAGCTGCCAAATATTACCAATTATAGCATCACTACTGATTTTTATGTGCCACTGAAGATAATACACAGTAGTTTATATCATGACTGTATAATCTACCCTGTTTCAGCGTTGTTTTATGCTTTGTATCTGCGAGTATAGACGGTTTCAAATTTCGCTACGCATTTTTTTTTCGGGCGACGACGACAGCGATACGACACTCAGTAAATAAACATTAGATGGCGACTCTACTGTTGGTAGCCACTTTGTAGATATTTTTGTAATTTGTTCATTTATAGCCATACTATGACACAGATGAAGACACAAAATGACACAGACTCTCCAGATAGCCCCTTCTAACTTTCCTGAAATCATAGAGGTAGAAATGTAAGTATTAACGCCACCACACGTCTGTAAACAGAAAAAAAAGCTGTCCTGGCGACTTAACTGTTATCTACGGTACATACAGTATAGAAAAACATTCAAGTTCTAATGATATAATCTTAATAGCCACTTAATGCCAAAAATTAATTAGATATTTCAATTTCCTTCACAACACTGAGAACAAAAGAACACTCATGCATTAGTACCTGTATGTAGGGCCAACACACACAACACTCCTGCATCAGTATTATTATTATTATTATTATTATTATTATTATTATTATTATTATTATTATTATTACCTGTATGTATGTCGGTGCCCAGGTGCCCACCCCAGCAGGGCTCCTCAGGACATGGTTGAGGAGGAAGAGGTGGTCGTGACGCGTTGCAACCCTTAGAAGCACAGCCACGAAGGTCCGTCAGCCACTGCCGACTGTCCCGCACAAACTGGTGGTCCTTCACGCCACGTCGTTGGAAGGCAAACAGAACACTAATACAGTTATGCAGCCTCTCTATGTGGGGCCGCAAGGGTGCCTGGTGCTCCTTGAGGCTGCTAGCACACACCCGGGCATTCCTCGGCAGCTCGACAAACTCCTTGCAGTCGCTCAAAACCTTCTGCATGTAGTTCTCCACCTGAAGCTTGCACATCTCGGCTTCATAAGAGTGTAGGGCGTACGAGTTACCCAGAAGCTCCCTCGTCTGCTTCAGGAGCTTCGACACGTGTTCCGATATCCCCTCCTTGAAGCACGCGACCTCGTACTCGTGTTTAATGGTCAGCATAGCGCCATCTTCACACTCGCCTTCCTCCGTCACCGTGCGCTTCTCAAACACCCAAATGTTCTTCTTCTGCTTCACGTAGTCGTCCTGAATGGTAGACAGTTCCTTCTGGATGCCTATCAGGTTAGTTCGTGCTCTTAAATACCCGAAGACCAGCTCGTAGAATTCTAACTGTGCTGTGCTCCTCTCGTGTTCGATAAAGTGCGTTATGTATGCCTCGTTTTCCTCTAATTCGTGGTTTTGGTAGAGAGCGCTGAGCTGTACTTCGGTCATCGGCTCGATACTGCATTCCTCCGCTAACGTGATCTTGGTTTTAGCTGCCGGTTCTTCGTCAACGTCCTCCACATCAGCAATACTTTCCTCTAACACCGTTCCATTCTGTAGGTGTCCCTCTATGTCCTCAAGCCTTGGGACACTCGGCAGGACACCACACTGACCTTCCACTAACCCATGTACACCACGATTCATTACCTTATGTTGCGTATCATCACCACTACTGATTTGCTTGAATTCAGGGCCATTTAGCTTACATTCTGCTATTACTAAGTCCTTCAGCTGCTGTTGGCTTGGAAATAAGGATCTATCTTAGTTAGTTGATGTAAGTCACTAATGGTTGGAGCGGAGGGTACAGTGCTCTCTCCTTCCTCTTTCTGCCTTTCTGCTTCTTTGAGATTTTCTGATTCAATAACACTTGTTGGAGATATTTCTGGTTCATTCCTTCTCTCTCTGGCTTCACTGATGTCTGCCGAGGAGGAGCGGTCTCTCTCCTCCTCCTCCTCCTCCTCCCGCCCCCTCGCCGCCACGTCAGGCAGAGGAGTGTTTCCATACTCATCCAAAATTTCCTGTAGATCGTCCTTTCCCTGTTTCTCTTCCTCCGTTTTGTCGTTTTCGCATTTTTGCTGCACCACTTTCTGCAAGGACATCGATAGAATGATTAGAAGAATTGCAGTAAAAATGGACAAGGACTGCACGGTCATTTCCTGAGACACTGACAAATTTTTCCTAACCCAAAATTAAGAACATAAGAAAATAAGGAAGCTACAAGAAGCCGCGAGACCTACACGAGGTAGTTCATTAAATTAGTTCATAAATTGGTGCATTTTCTGATGGATTAGACTTAGATCATTAATGAATAATAGAAAGAGAGTGGGTGATAGGACAGAACCCTGAGGAACACCACTATTGATAGACTTAGGAGAAGAACAATGACCGTCTACAGTAGCTGCAATAGAACGGTTTGAAAGGAAACTTAAGATGAAGGTGCAGAGAGAAGGATAGACACTGAATGAGGGTAGTTTGGTAATTAAAGATTTGTGCCAGACTCTATCAAAAGCTTTTAATATGTCAAGGGCAACAGCAAAAGATTCACAGAGATCGCTAAAGGAGGATGGGTTATAATGGACGAGTACTTCGCTGTCGTTTTCAGAGACACCGACTAATTTTTCCGGGCCTACAATAGGTGCTTTTTCTAATGGAGATAGTTTAATTTCCGGAAACCCATTTATAAAAATTATAAAAAAGAAAAAAAAAAAAAAAAAAAAAAAAATCATCACCGAATTTTATGCATGGTTAAGGTTAAGGTTAGGTATACTTAGTGGTTAAGGTTAGGTTAGGTTTCATTAATACCTATAAGGTTAGGTTTGGTATGTTCTATTCAATTACTTCCCTGTTATCTGAGACCCTGACTAATTTTTCCCGGCCAAGTTTTAGAGCTTTTTCTGATGGAGCAAAGACTACTCTATACAGTAGTAGTATAGAGTAGTCTTTGGATGGAGATACTGTTTTTAATGGAAACAGCGACCATAAAATTCGGTGATGTATCCAAAAAAAAAAAAATAATATGGGTTTCCGAAAAATAAAACTTCTTCTTCTTTCCAGGTGAGGAGCTAAACCGCGGTTTTACCGGTTCAAAGCTAATTCGGCTGGCTCCCAGGCTTGTATGAGGCCCTAACTCGGTCTTTTATCAAGCCTTTCTAAAAATACTTAACCCCTTCAAGTTTTCTATTGTATCCTGTACCCTAACCAAACCTAAAAGAATTCTTAAATATCGTATGTTCCGTCATTCGCATCTTTCCATGACCACACCGGCCTACCTCCGTGCACTTTTTGCATAGCCGCTTTCTATCCTCATCATACCTTGGACACTATAAATAACAAGGTGATACTACAGTTAATTAGTCACCCATACACATCTGACTATTTGCTTCGCTCGTTTGGCCCATATAGGTTATATTTATTGACTCAGTAGTTAGTCATTGCTTTAAATATTAAATTTACTCCCCAAGCTATCCATCATAAAAGACCTCACACTTGTGTGTTTCCGCCAAAGTTTAACTCTTAACCCTCCTCATCGTGTATCCAACATCTTCCTGGCATTAAACTTGTCTTTCAACCTTTCGCTTAAACTCCCGTCGACTAACGATGATATACTATCTGTGAAACCCTGTAAATCTCCATTAGAAAAAGCACCTATTGTAGGCCGGAAAAATTAGTCGGTGTCTCTGAAAACGACAGCGAAGTCCTCGTCCATTATTACTGGCGGATGATCGAGGTTCAGTTAGGAAGGCTAGAAGATCGCCAATAGATCGCTCTTTCTAGAAACCGAACTGACGAACGTGACAAACACACTATTAAGACAAAGGCATTCCATCAGGCTACGCTACCTATTTCCATTAAAGGCATGACGGCACACTTACAAGAGGACAAAGTGGCATGACATGACAAACACACTACTAAGACAAAGGCATTCCATCAGGCTACGCAACCTACAATGCGTCATGCCAGGGAATACGTCGTAATTATACCCACACCTTCACCACACACCTGGCATACTTCACACAACTAAACAACATTATTACCTGTATATTTAACGCCTGATTCACCTCATAATAAGATACACAGGTTAAGTATGACGCGTTAATACCTTGGAAATAACGTGCCAGGGAATACGTCGTAATTATACCCACACCTTCACCACACACCTGGCATACTTCACTCCACTAAACACCATTATTACCTGTATATTTAACGCTTTATTCACCTCATAATAAGATACACAGGTTAAGTATTAAGCGTTATTACCTTGGAGCGGGTGCGTGGTCTCCTCACAGCTTCCGCCATCAGCTGATCTCTGAGGAATTATCAACAAAAACAACACTAACTATTGTCGTACGCAACTCTTGACTGCTGTATTTCTCATGTCTATGTACGATAACTACTGCTACCAACGATATCTACTGCTACCAACGATATCTACTGATTTTTTATATATTTATTTACATCTATTACAGTTTGAACAAAAGAAAAACAAACAAACAAACAAACAAACAGTGTACCTACTAGAAACGTAAAATAAAAAATAAAAAAAATAATAAATAAAAAAAAAAAAAATAAATAGATCTGTACATAAATAAATAATTAATAAAAAAAATAAAAATAATAATAATAATAAAAAATAAATAAATAAATAAATAAATAAATAGCCTCTGGTATACACAGGCTACATTTGTATTACCAGCACCGAGTAAATACGTACGTGCTTGTCTTGAGATAAATTCGAAGCATCATGTTGATATATACCATTCATTCTGATCTTAATTCATCCTGCTTCTGTCCCTTATGGCCTCTTGTAGCTTCCTTATTTCTGCTGTACTTGTCATGTCTATGTACTCGCTTCGGCGGTACATATACTAAAATTGGAACGATACAGATTAGATTACGATAACTACTGCTACCACTGATATCTATTGGACATACATTCAGAGAGAGTTAACCTTCCTGAAAGTTTAGTTGAAATTAGGACAGAAATGGAGGAACCTTAGCTAGACAGACGGACATTCAGTGAAAAAACTCTGAATAGCAAGAAACTCTGCGGTAACATTTTGCCGCATTTCACTGACTCTACCTAGACTTGTATGCAATATTACTGTTATTAGTATTATAACCTTATCCCGATCATCAGTATTATTGCTGTACTCAATATTATTACTATTATTGATAGAAGAATATGTGTCAGCTGGTTTTATTTACGTAGTCAGCAGTAATTTCTATTGAACTATTGGAATAAATGGTCACTGCTGTGCTTAGACCAAGGAAAACCATGAAAGGCGACAGGGCTATTCAGAATGAGATTAAAATGAAGTAATATAGAGGAAGATGAAGGTACAGAAGGGAAGGGAAGAAAGGGAAGAAGAGTGGGAGGAAGAAGAATAAAACACAACAACAACAACAACAAGAATAAAACAGCTGACAGGTCACAAGAAGAGGAAGAAGAACGTACTCTGAAGAAAAGGAAGAGGCGGTTTTATCTTATCTCTCTCTCTCTGGCTACACCGCAAAAGTTACAGTATATTTCCACTGTCTGGTTGTTGCGTTGGAGTGCAGTGAAGAGGTGGAAGAGGACCTATGAAGCGTCAAAGGTCACAAGAGGTCACAAGAAGAAGGAGAGTGAGGTGTTAGCAGGATGAGTGGTGGACAGACAGACATCCTCACAGTGGCTTTGTGCTCAGCCAGAGACGAGCTGAGACAAGTTTTGGAAGTTGCCCGAAGAAAGTTTGAAGGTAAGACTTTGTATAGCGTAAAGTTTGCTGGATTGATCAACTTACCATATGGGACAATTTTAATAATACTTTGTTACTCTATTGCTTACCTTGTTTTTTGGCCCCCTTATGAAACACAGTGTGATTTAGACCCAAGAAGTTATTAGTGAGGACACAAACACATCAAAATCTATTTGAATATAAATAAAAGGCTTGTTTTTATAATAGCGGAAAGATATGAACTCTGAAATACTCCGTTTTTACCCATTTACCGTGCATATATTGCCTTTGCTTGGGTGTTATACCATGCAATACAGCCCCACACCCTTTCTTACCCCTTACATAGCCTTGAATATTGCAAGGGAACCCGTAAAATGAGGTAAACAGCAGAAGAAAATAAGAGAAATAAGATAAGTGAAGCCAGAAATACCCAGTTTTTACCTATTTATCGTGCACATATTGTCTTTGTCAATGGGTAATATCATGCAATACAGCCCCACACCCTTTCTTTCCCCATACATAGCCTTGAATATTGCACGGGGAGGCGTAAATTGAGGTATAAATGTAAGAATAAGGGTAAATATCCAATATGGCCGCTGCGTGTGACGTCATCGATCAGAGCTCTTCTTGATCTTGACATCCAACTCGAGGCTACAACTATTCCCTTCATTAATTAAAACATCAAATAATTAATAAATAAACTCGGATAAAGTAAAATAATGATAAATAGGACACAATAAGCCAAAAAAACCCAATGAAATAACGAAGAATTAATGAAATATTGGGTTTCAAAAGATACCCGAAAAATGCTCAAATTCACCATAACAAAAATCGACTTTTTAACAAAGCCCTTATAAATCGTGAAAAAATATGGGCAAATAATATATGATGTGTGTATCTTATAAACAGTAACAGATCCTCGTTTAGTGTTGAAACCATGGAGCAAAATATCGTTTGTTTTTTCGATAATTTGACCCTTTTAACCACTGAGTCAGATGTATTATTTAAGTAAACACGTGGAAAACACGTCACATAGGCACACACAAACACACTGCGACTATAGGCAGAGCTAATCACACACAAATAACCTCACCGCTCAAGTAAAAGGAAGAATAAGGTTGCCGTTAAAATGTAAACAAAAACCCCTTAACACAAAGTAACAAAATACAGCCACCAGACGCATGATTAATACATAAAACGATGCGGAAATATTGAAATATATTAAAACACACAAAAATCCCACTATATTTAGTGTAAAAAAAGAATCATCAACAAAATATCGGTAAAATCTACGGTATTACTAACTGATTGAGTCATATTTCTTTTACGAAGGCCTTAAACTCGGAGACTTTTTATGGAAAAGTCATAAAGGAAACTGGGGTTTTCCATACGGCTATGGAATTCTATATCGGTGCACGAATAAAAAAGTGATTATTCGTTTTGAAATGCGTAATTGGCACCTCGTAACTTTGCGGCTAGGCCAGGATTCCCCTTAGCCAATCAGCGGCCTAGCTACATCGACACCCAATCAGAGGCCTGGCTACATCTCTCAACCAATCAGCGTTCAGGAACCAACTGGGCCCGGGGCCGCCATGTTTGTTGTTTACCCAAGATATTATAGACTTATTTAATGGGAAATAAGGTGAGATTTACCCTTAAATACCTTATTTATGGCATATTAGTGATACTAAGGGTATTTTTAGTGATACATATAGGCGGGACGATAATACATTGCTGCCATATTAGCCTTTCAGCGTAATATTCTCCCTGAAATATATATATGATATGATAGTTTGATGCGGGTAAATGGAATATTTTGACGTGTTTTCGGTAAGTGTCTCCCGCTGAATACTACAGAGACGTACCCAGGGTATACCTTGATGCGCTGAACCTAGGTTCGAGTCCCGCGTGCCCGAGATTAGCTTGTATGGACCACTGTGGCCCGTGCCGTACCCGTGGCCGCGGCAGTACGGGGCTGACGCCGATATAGTGGACGAGAACTGCGCGTTCGCTCTTTAGGTCAGACACACACACTGGGGGGGCTAACACCTCACTCTTAGCCTCTCTCGCTTTACCACATACACCACATCTGTCACTACACACCTGTACGGCCTCGCAACACACCTGTCGCCTGTGTATCATATAGGTAGGACGATAATACGGTAAAATTCTGGAGTCTGGAGGCTGGATAAATTTATGCCCCACACATAAAAAATCAAAATATAAAAATCATATTTTCTTAAATAACTCGAAAACTATGAGGTTTACAGGAAATTTCTAGGATAGAGTATAGATAAAGCTAGAGCCTTTCTGATGAACCATAGCAAAATGAATTTAGAGTTTGAATAAGTGAGAAAATTGTATTGGTGTATTTTTGACATACTATTAAATATTTCTACCTCACTTACCAAGGCACCTTATACCTCTACAATGTAATTAATTGAACACTGGATTAGGACTAGTAAGTGATTAATTACCATTTATTTGCATCAAAACCTGATAAACAGATAAACAATTATAATAATATCGGGGAGAATATCGCCTACCACTTCAGTTTAATCAAAGACTTTGGTTTAATATCTATATAAAACATAACAGTCAACATAGATACTCTGATTCTGGTTCATTAGCCTCCTTCACGTTATCTTATCTGTCAGGGGGGGGGCAGAGCATAAGTGTCTAGGGGTAGGGGGATGTTTTGCTGCGTAGGGGGAGGGCAGAGCATAAGTGTCTTGGGGCAGGGGGATGTTTTGCTGCGTAGGGGGAGGGCAGAGCATAAGTGTCTAGGGGCAGGGGGATGTTTTGCTGCGTAGGGGGAGGGCAGAGCATAAGTGTCTAGGGGCAGGGGGATGTTTTGCTGCGTAGGGGGAGGGCAGAGCATAAGTGTCTAGGGGCAGGGGGGTGTTTTGCTACGTAGGGGGAGGGCAGAGCATAAGTGTCTAGGGGCAGGGGATGTTTTGCTGCGTAGGGGGAGGGCAGAGCATAAGTGTCTAGGGGCAGGGGGATGTTTTGCTGCGTAGGGGGAGGGCAGAGCATAAGTGTCTAGGGGCAGGGGGATGTTTTGCTGCGTAGGGGGAGGGCAGAGCATAAGTGTCTAGGGCAGGGGGATGTTTTGCTGCATAGGGGGAGGGCAGAGCATAAGTGTCTAGGGGCAGGGGGATGTTTTGCTGCATAGGGGGAGGGCAGAGCATAAGTGTCTTGGGGCAGGGGGATGTTTTGCTGCGTAGGGGGGGGCAGAGCATGAGTGTCTAGGGGCAGGGGGATGTTTTGCTGCGTAGGGGGAGGGCAGAGCATAAGTGTCTTGGGGCAGGGGGATGTTTTGCTGCGTAGGGGGAGGGCAGAGCATAAGTGTCTAGGGGCAGGGGGATGTTTTGCTGCGTAGGGGGAGGGCAGAGCATAAGTGTCTAGGGGCAGGGGGATGTTTTGCTGCGTAGGGGGAGGGCAGAGCATAAGTGTCTAGGGGCAGGGGGATGTTTTGCTGCGTAGGGGGAGGGCAGAGCATAAGTGTCTTGGGGCAGGGGGATGTTTTGCTGCGTAGGGGGAGGGCAGAGCATAAGTGTCTAGGGGCAGGGGGATGTTTTGCTGCGTAGGGGGAGGGCAGAGCATAAGTGTCTAGGGGCAGGGGGATGTTTTGCTGCGTAGGGGGAGGGCAGAGCATAAGTGTCTAGGGGCAGGGGGATGTTTTGCTGCGTAGGGGGAGGGCAGAGCATAAGTGTCTAGGGGCAGGGGGATGTTTTGCTGCGTAGGGGGAGGGCAGAGCATAAGTGTCTAGGGGCAGGGGGATGTTTTGCTGCGTAGGGGAGGGCAGAGCATAAGTGTCTAGGGGCAGGGGGATGTTTTGCTGCGTAGGGGGAGGGCAGAGCATAAGTGTCTAGGGGCAGGGGGATGTTTTGCTGTGTAGGGGGAGGGCAGAGCATAAGTGTCTAGGGGCAGGGGGATGTTTTGCTGCATAGGGGGAGGGCAGAGCATAAGTGTCTTGGGGCAGGGGGATGTTTTGCTGCGTCTGTTTGTCCCTCTTGACAGGAACTATCTCGTGTAGGTCTCGCGGCCTCTTGTAGCTTTCTTATTTCCTTCTTATGTTCTCTTGTTAATTCCTTTTAAATAGCATGCATTCTGTAACATAGAAAAATGATCAGACATTTTTCTTAAAATGAATTTGTGTATCCTAACTAAAAATAAATGTTTTACCGTACAACTAAAAATAAATGTTTAACCGTACAACTAAAAATAAATGTTTAACCGTACAACTAAAAATAAATGTTTAACCGTACAACTAAAAATAAATGTTTTACCGTACAACAAAAAATAAATGTTTAACCGTACAACTAAAAATAAATGTTTAACCGTACAACTAAAAATAAATGTTTTACCGTACAACTAAAAATAAATGTTTAACCGTACAACAAAAAATAAATGTTTAACCGTACAACTAAAAATAAATGTTTAACCGTACAACAAAAAATAAATGTTTAACCGTACAACTAAAAATAAATGTTTTACCGTACAACTAAAAATAAATGTTTAACCGTACAACAAAAAATAAATGTTTAACCGTACAACTAAAAATAAATGTTTAACCGTACAACAAAAAAAAAATGTTTAACCGTACAACAAAAAATAAATGTTTAACCGTACAACTAAAAATAAATGTTTAACCGTACAACAAAAAATAAATGTTTAACCGTACAACAAAAAATAAATGTTTAACCGTACAACAAAAAATAAATGTTTAACCGTACAACAAAAAATAAATGTTTAACCGTACAACTAAAAATAAATGTTTAACCGTACAACAAAAAATAAATGTTTAACCGTACAACAAAAAATAAATGTTTAACCGTACAACAAAAAATAAATGTTTAACCGTACAACTAAAAATAAATGTTTAACCGTACTCTACTCTATTATTTTTGTATCCTCATTTTTTCCTCTTTTCAGACAATGACAAGACTGCCTACGTTTAAGATTTATGTTGGATATTCGGCTAAGGTGACGTAAGGCCGGTCCTCATGTTGCGTGCCCTTGCAGTTGGCCTCCCCATCGCCATTACCTTTGTGGACTGCTTTGGGTATGTTGCCAAGGTGGATGGCGTCTCCATGCAACCCTCCCTGAACCCCGACAACAGTGGCACCAGTGACTTTGTATTCCTCAACCGATGGAGCTCAAGATCATTCTCGTATCAGCGCGGTGACATGGTTTCCCTCGTGTCCCCAAAAGACCCGAGTCAGAAGATCATTAAACGCCTCATTGCTCTCGAGGGGGATACTATCCGCACTATTGGATACAAGAACAGGTATATCCGTATTCCTGCGGGACATTGCTGGGTGGAGGGGGACCACACGGGACACTCTTTGGATTCTAATTTCTTTGGACCTGTGGCAGTGGGTCTTATTACGGCCAAGGCATCACAGATTGTTTGGCCGCCCACACGTTGGAGACAGCTGGAGAGTGTGTTGCCGGAAAACAGACTGCCACTCAACCTGCGTGGCGTTACCTCCAAGAGAGACGTCACTGAAGATCTGGACGTGATGGATTTGGACGACTGAACCGCAATAGTTTTGTTCTGTATAATATAGAACATAAGAAAATAAGGAAGCTACAAGAGGCCGTGAGACCTACACGAGGTAGTTCCTGAATAAGTAGTAGTAAGAAATAAGAAAATATGAGGGTCGCTACATTTGTTAACTTTTTGGAGTTTGAATTTGAAGGGAATATTAACAAGAATGCCATCTGTCTCGGGGACGTCGACAACGATGGACAGAATGAACTGGTGGTCGGGAATGAGAATGGCGCCCTGGCTGTCTTCAAGGGGGAAAATCCGCGACCTATCCGTTACAGCACCGACCTGGGGATGATCTCTGCTGTGGCTGTAGGGGACGTGTTCAATTCAGGATCCAATGCCCTGGTGGTGGTGACTGGCTGTGGCTACTGCTATATCTATGACTTTGAGGAAGACTGTCTGTCAGAGTCCTCGGAGAAAAAACCGCTGCAACCCATCCATGCCCAGCGTATCCCCTCCAATGTCAAAGTGATGCTGATCGGGGACGTGAACGGCGACGGGTTCTCGGAGATCGTGGTGGCCTTGACGGATCGTGTCGTGCGCACGTATCGCTGGGTCAGCTGCGGAGACGTGGTGGGCGGAAAACCTTACGGTAAATTAATTGGCCTTAACAAGTGGGAATTAGGAGATCAGATAGGAGGCATTACGTTTAACCTTTGTAAAGATGGTAGTCCCTCGCTCCTTGTGGCCCAACCTGGAGGTACATACTTCACCCTCAAGGTTCAGCCCGCTGGTCAAGACAACGAACTGGATCCTTTTGATGAAATATCTTCAGAATTGCTGACAAAAATGTCGCTACATTATGAACCTTTGGCGTCAGCAAGGCAGCGCAACCCAAACATTCATACAGAAATATGTGGAAACATTAAGTTGGGTAAGATAAAACCAAGTTCATGTAGTAATGAAGGAGATGCCAATCAACTAATTAAAACAGACTCAGTCCATTCTGATAATGACTATGTGACAGCGTCCTATGCCTTGTCTTGTTCAGGTTTATCAGGCATTGAAACAGACGACAATGATCTAACGGAAGCAGTCAATGGTACAAAGCCAGTCAGCCTTAGAAACGGCAGTGATGGAAGTGATGGCCACTCGCAAGGACCCTTTGGCTACGCTCTGGCCTTACTCGACGGCACAATGATGCTGGTGTGCGACGGCAAGATTCAATGGAACCTACAAGTGGACCATCAGCTGTTTGCCGTGTGTGGGCTAGACGTGACAGGTGACGGGCGGGATGAGGTGGTGGCCTGTGCCTGGGACGGGAACACCTACATTGTGTGTGAGAGCACGGACTGTGTGCGCTTCACCTTCCACGAGCCCGTCAGCGCCTTCACCGCGGGACTCTACGGCCTCAGGGGGCGCCAGGTGGGTGGGTCCGGAGGAAGGATATAAGGTGTAAAGGTCTAATGGGGTACATAATAGATGAATGATATTTTCTAAAGATATAAGTTGTAAAGGTCTAGTCTATTTTTTTTTTAACGAGGCAAAAAATCCTGACCCCTTGCTGCTTACTGACTGATATTTGATGCCAGGAGAAGGGAATACTATGCTTCTTCTAAATTTCAGTTGTATTTTATCATAGTTATCCGCTATTATCAGGTAAACATAGGCATCATTTTAAGCATGAGACCTTAAGATAGAATGGAATTTTTGCCTTGTTAAAAAAAATTGACTAGTTGGGTATTTAAAAGACGAAGGATATTTTCTTAGGGAATATATCTGTCAGCCAATTGACCAGGAACAAAACAGTAACTCATTGAAATTATCTAGTCAAACATTACCATGAGAAATTAAAATTGTGTAGCTAAAGATTACAATGAGTTATTTGTTTGCTTAATATGCCATGGGAACTATTTAACCCCTTGAGACCCAGAACCTAATTTCCATTGTAATTTGGCTACCCTTAGACGATTATTAGTGAGTATAAGCAATATTTTATAGCTATGACCTGTTTAGTATCCTTGTCGACTAGTTCATTTGGTATATTTAGTTACTTTCGTAATTTTATGGCTCGACAACAGACAATTTTTTATAGCCAAGGAAAGATCTGGGCGTGAATGGGTTAATATGTCATGGGAACACTATTGCATATACATAATTGGAATGAAGAAAATATTTATAATAGATGAAGAACATGAGATACAAATATCAATAAGCACCATTGTTACCTATTGTTTTTATGCAGTGACCTGTTCATATGACATTATTTCATAGCATTGATTAACCTCTTGACGCCCAGATCTTTCCTTGGCTATAAAAAATTGTATGTTGTTAGCCATGAAATTAAGAAAAGTCACTTAATATACCAAATTAGTTAGTGGACAAGATACTAAACAGGTCATAGCTATTAAATATTGATTAGTATATGCACTGAAAATCGTCTAATGGTAGCTAAATTACAATGGAATTACGTTCTGGGTCTCAAGGGGTTGATTAGATATGGAAAATTTGCATGATAGAGATAGGTATGGAGGTGAATAATTTGTCATAGTGTTGATAGATATACACCAGCACCATCATTTATAAAGTAAATAGGGAGAAACTAGTTCACAAATAGGGTGGTAAATGATTGGAATGGATTAAGTTGTTGGGTAGTTAGTGCGGAGTCAAGAGGGGTCTTTAAAAGGAGGCTGGACAGTGTTATGGATGGGGATGAAAGGTGGATGTAGGGAGTGTTAAGTAACAGGAACTACCACCATCACCATAATTTAAAAAGGAAATAGGGAGAAACTGGTTCACAAATAGGTTGGTAAATGATTGGAATGAACTCAGTCGTCAAGTGGTCAATGCGGAGTCTATTGGGGTCTTTCAAAGGAGCTGGACAGTGTTATGGATGGGGATGAAAGGTGGATGTAGGTAGTGTTAAGTAACAGGAACTACCACGTGTAGGTCTCGCGGCCTCTTGTAGCTTCCTTATATCTTATGTTCTTATATGGAGGTGAATGCTAGTCATAGTGTAGAAAGATTTATACACCATCACCATTCCTTTCTCTCGTACGTAACCCCTTGAGACCCAGAGCGTAATTTCCATTGTAATCTGGGTACCATTAGACGATTCCTAGTGACTATAAGCAATATTTTATAGATATGACCTGCTTTAGTATCCTTGTGGACTAACTAATTTGGTATATTCAGTTACTTTTCGTAATTTTATGGCTAACAACAGACCATTTTTTATAGCAAAGGAAAGATCTGGGCATTGAAGGGGTTAAGTTAACTGTCTTGTTGTTGTTGCTTGTTTTTGTCTGTATGCCTCCGGGCGATAACAAAATCATTATTATTATTATTATTCCTTCGTGCCAGGTGCCGAGTCTGGTGTATACGTCCTTCAACAACCGTATTTACCTGTACTACGACATCACTCTGAGCCACACCTCCACCAAGACCCTCGCCGACACCCTCACCAACCAACCAGAGTACCATCAGCTGCTGGAGAAAATTGGCATATGTTCTAGTGATAGTGATAAGCTAAAAGAACTTCATAATTTTTTGTTGTATGGAAAAGTTATTCAATAGTTACCTACAGAAACGCTCGAAACTTTGATAGTCTATTTTTTTTAACAAGGTAAATATTCCATTCTATCTTAAGGTCTCATGCTTAAAATGATGCCTCTGTTTACCTGATAATATGTTTAACTATGATCAAATACAGCTGAAATTTGGAAGAAGCGTAGTATTCCCTTCTCATGGCCTATATCCATTCTATCTTAAGGTCTCATGCTTAAAATGATGCCTCTGTTTACCTGATAATAGGGTTAACTATGATCAAATACCGCTGAAATTTGGAAGAAGCGTAGTATTCCCTTCTCCCGGCATCAAATATCAGTCGGTAAGCAGCAAGGGGGCAGGATTTTTTGCCTCGTTAAAAAAAATAGACTATAGTGGGCGCCATATAACTAAGAACATACCAGTTAAACAAGTGCTTGAAAAATGTGTTAACTCATATTTTTTACTTTATACTTAATTGTCAACTGGATGGCATGTAATTTAAAGAACTGTAAATAAATCAAACTCGCCATTGATTTTGGTTTCTATATATATTTATTTCCCAGTAGATGTTGGTAATACTGTGTTGTGTGTCTATAGATCATCAAAGAACACCAATAAGCAAAGTGTTTTTTTTATAGTTTTTATTATTATTATTTTTTTTTTTTCATTTAGCATTTTTTTTTGTGTGTTTTAGTGGTGGGTTTTTTTTTTTTTTTTTTTTTTTTTTTTTTTTTTTTTTTTAAGCCATGGTCAATGAAGTACGGTTATCAGCAGAAAGTTATGGTCTCGTAAAATCTTGCCTCGTATTTGCGGTGGTGTTGACGTGGCTTCATGGTGTAGTGGTTAGTGTGCATGACTCACAACTCTGAGGTCCAGGGTTCGACTCTCTTACTTGGCGGAGACAGTAATGTGTGGAGTTTGCCTTCTTTAACCCTTGAGGCCCAGAACGTAATTTCCATTGCAATTTAGTTACTATTAGACGATTTTTGTGAATATAAGCAATAATTTATAGATATGACCTGTTTAGTATCCTTGTCCACTAGTTAATTTGGTATATTAAGTTACTTTTCGTGATTTAGTGGCTAACAACAGACGATTATATACAGTAAAACCTCTCGTATTCGGACCCTCATTATTCAGACTGACATTATTCGGACCTCCTCCTTTTTTTTATTTTTTTATTTTTTTTTAGGGGTCGAAATTTCCTAGCTATATACACCTAGAATGTTTTTTTTATTTTTATTTTTTTATATATAGGGGTCGAAATTTCCTAGCTATATAGAATTCCTAGCACCTCGATTTTTTTTTTTTTTTTTTTTTTTTAGGGGTCGAAATTTCCTAGCTATATAGATTAGCTATATTTAATTTTCTACCTCCTGTAGATTATTATTATTTTATTTTTTATTATTTTACATATCCCCCCCTATATAATACCCCCATTATTCGGACCACTCCTTGGCCCAATTAGTCCGAATATGGGAGGTTTTACTGTATAGCAAAGGAAAGATCTGGGCGTGAAGGTGTTCATGCTGTATTTCCAGTACACCTACCGTCAGTAACACTATAGACGCCACTGAACTAATGTCGCCAGGTGCCATTTATTACGTATTTTAGCATCACTAGAAACTTGTATATGCCACTGAAGAGGCATACACAGTAGTTTATATATAGTCACCACTGCACTAATGTCGCCAGGTGCCATATATTACGAATTTTAGCTTCACTGGAGACTTGTATGTGCCACTGAAGAGGCATGCACCGTAGTTTATATTATGTACCTGTCTTCAGTGGTACATACAAGTCTGTAGTGATGGTAAATTTTGTAATATTCGCCTATAAAATCCGCTTGGCGACATTAGTGCAGTGGCGACTAGTGTTATTGACGATAGCACAGAATAGATGTGGGATGCAAGCCAATGGGTGGTGACCTTTCAACTCTGCAGCAGTGGGTAACGAGCAAGCCTGTCCTCCTGATTTCTGTCAACCCCTTGAGGCCCAGAACGTAATTTCCATTGTAATTTGGGTACCATTAGACCATTTTTTGTGAATATAAGCAATGTTTTATGGATATGACCTGTTTAGTACCCTTGTCCACTAGTTAATTTGGTATATTTAGTTACTTTTCGAAATTTTATGGCTAACAACAGACGATTTTATATAGCAAAGGAAAGATCTGGGCGTGAATTAAGGGGTTAACTAGTTATTGTTAGACTTCAAATATATTGATTCATTGGTGACGAATGTGTTATAATTTTCATGAATACATTTGTTGTTTATTTCTTCATACAGTTATTATATTGCAGAGCTCGGCATCAAGTTTGTGGAGGAAGGGATAGCAGTCCTTGTGGGAGGCATTGCCATCTATGCTGAGCTATTTAAAAGGTATCATAACTATTATTCAATCCATACAATGCAATAACATAGATAGATAGATAGATAGATATTTTATTGTCCACAAAAATGCATAAAAAAAAAATTACATGATATGCCAAAAATCACTCATGGACCAGAAATTTACTCTAATCAGTAATTAACAAAAGTATCAAGTGTCTAAAAAACATTGTATATGGGAAACAATGTGGCGCCTCAGCATTAACCCCTTGAGGCCCAGAACGTAATTTCCATTGTAATTTGGGTACCATTAGACAATTTTTAGTGACTATAAGCAATATTTTATAGCTATGACCTGTTTAGTATCCACTAACTAATTTGGTATATTCAGTTACTTTTCGTAATTTTATGGCTAACAACACACGATTTTTTATAGCAAAGGAAAGATCTAGGTCTCAAGGGGTTAATCTAAATATTCAGCAACACAACTAAAAACTAAAATATTAAACTAACATACAATACAGCATTGACTTAATGAAAATGAGTATGTCTGAATGGAAGAGGCAGATTTTTATAGTGATCCTAAATTAATTCATATGGTTAATTCACAGGAACTACCACGTGTAGGTCTCGCGGCCTCTTGTAGCTTCCTTATTTTCTTATGTTCTTATGTTACTGTTTCAGGACTAATTCGGAGGACTCTAAAACCCTAGAACTGACCATAGGCAGGAGTCCTAGAGCAGTCCAGGAAGCTGCTTCTGACTTGTGGGAGGTTGAGGTAATTTTATCTATTTTCATCAGTATTTTATCATTATTTTATCTATATCATATTTATCTATTATCATTATTTTATCTATTTTCATCAGTATTTTATCTATTTCCATCATTATTTTATCTATTTTCATCATTATTTTATCTATATCATTATTTTATCTATTTCCATCATTATTTTATCTATTTCCATCATTATTTTATCTATTTTCATCATTATTTTATCTATTTTCATCATTATTTTATCTATTTTCATCATTATTTTATCTATTTCTATCATTATTTTATCTATTTTCACATTATTTATCTATCTATCAGTTATTTACTATTGATCTATATTTTATCTATTTCATCAGTTATCTTTTATCATTATTTATCTATTCATCATTTTTATCTATTAATATATTTATCTATTTTTTATCATATTTTATCTACTTCATCTTATTTTATCTATTTTTTATCATTATTTTATCTATTCATCATTATTTATCTAATATTTTATCCATTTATTTTATCTATTTTCATCATTATTTTATCTATTTTCATCATTATTTTATCTATATAATTATTTTATCTATTTTTTATCATTATTTTATCTATATCATTATTTTATCTATTTTTTATCATTATTTTATCTATTTTACATTTTTATCTATTCATCATTTATCTATTTTCATCATTATTTTATCTATTTTCATCATTATTTATCTATCATAATTATTTTATCTATTTTCCATTATTTTATCTATTTCATCATTATTTATCTTTTATCATATTTATATCATCTATTTTATCTATTTCATCATTATTTTATCTATTTCATCATTATTTTATCTATTTTCATTCATTATCATTAATATTGATCATTATCATTATTTATCTATATATTTTTATCTATTTTTATCATATTTATCTTTATCATATTTTATCTATTTTATATTTTTATCTATTTTCATCATTATTTTATCTATTATTTTTTATCTATTATATTTTATCTATTTTCATCATTATTTTATCTTATTTTATCTATATCATATTTATCTATTTTCATCATTATTTTATCTATTTTCATCATTATTTATCTATTTTCATCATTATTTTATCTATTTTATCATTATTTTATCTATTTTCATCATTATTTTATCTATTTTCTATCAATTATTTTATCTATTTTCATCATTATTTTATCTATTTTCATATTCATTTACTATTTTATCATTATTATCTATTTCATCTTTATTTTATCTATTTTCATCATTATTTTATCTATTTATATTATTTTATCTATTTTTCATCATTATTTTCTATTTTATCATTATTTATCTATTTCTCATTATTTTATTATTTCATTTATTATTATTTTATCATTATTTTATCTATTTTCATCATTATTTTATCTATTTTCATCATTATTTTATCTATATCATTATTTTATCTATTTTTTATCATTATTTTATCTATTTTCATCATTATTTTATCTATTTTTATCATTATTTTATCTATTTTCATCATTATTTTATCTATTTCTCATATTTATCTATATCATTATTTTATCTATTTTATCATTATTTATCTATTCATATTTTATCTATTTTTATCATTATTTTATCTATTTTTCATCATTATTTTATCTATTTTCATCATTATTTTATCTATTTTTATCATTATTTTATCTATTTTCATCATTATTTTATCTATTTTCATCATTATTTTATCTATTTTCATCATTATTTTACTATTTCATCATATTTTATCTATTTATCTTATTTCTATTTATCATTATTTTATCTATTTTCATCATTATTTTATCTATTTCTATCATTATTTTATCTATTTTCATCATTATTTTATCTATTTCTATCATTATTTTATCTATTTTCATCATTATTTTATCTATTTTCTATCATTATTTTATCTATTTTCATCATTATTTTATCTATTTTTATCATTATTTTATCTATTTTTCATCATTTTATCTATTTATCTATTTTATCATTATTTTATCTATTTTTCATCTATTATCTATTTTCATCATTATTTTATCTATTTTCATCATTATTTTATCTATATCATTATTTTATCTATTTTTTATCATTATTTTATCTATTTTCATCATTATTTTATCTATTTTTATCATTATTTTATCTATTTTCATCATTATTTTATCTATTTTCATCATTATTTTATCTATATCATTATTTTATCTATTTCCATTATTTTATCTATTTTCATCATTATTTTATCTATCTATATCATTATTTTATCTATTTTCATCATTATTTTATCTATTATCATTATTTTATCTATTTTCATCATTATTTTATCTATTTTCATCATTATTTTATCTATTTTCATCATTATTTTATCTATTTCTATCATTATTTTATCTATTTCTATCATTATTTTATCTATTTTCATCATTATTTTATCTATTTCTATCATTATTTTATCTATTTCTATCATTATTTTATCTAGTATGTGTGGAGTCATCACAATCAGTCAGCAATTTTCACGTAGGATAGATCATATGGCATTAACCCCTTGAGACCCAGAACGTAATTTCCATCGTAATTTGGGTACCATTAGACAATTTTTAGTGAATATAAGCAATATTTTATAGCTATGACCTGTTTAGTATCCTCGTCCACTAACTAATTTGGTATATTCAGTTACTTTTTTGTAATTTTATGGCTTGACGACATACAATTTTTTATAGCCAAGGAAAGATCTGGGTGTGAAAGGGTTAATTCATGTTATGCTATCACAATAAGCCTCCAGTGTAGTACAGGTTGAAGTTCCCAAACTCGGCAACCTTGGGACCAGCGCCGAGCCGAGTAATGGAATTTTCCTACTTTTAGAACTTAGATATGTTAAGGGGAAAAAAAGCATGAAAATGAGGTTCCGCCATCCAACTTCTTCAAAAGGTCAATTTTCTCAGAAATAGTTAACACATTGTTCTTCCTTTTCTTTTCACTTCCACCAGTAGGTGTTCCTGGACGTTTGGGAGCCATAATACCAATAACAGACCTGTAGAAGTACACAAAATAACAGTGTACACAACTCTACAGTCACAACACCACTGAACAATAACAACAAACAAATCGGCGGGAGAAACCAAGCGGCCTAGTGTGGTGGCTCCTAGCGGCCGACCCGGCAACTACGCGCCGGGTTTTGGAAAATCCGGAACCATAGCCGAGTTTTGGGTGTTGCCGAGTCTTGGGATGCCGAGTTTGGGAACTTCAACCTGTATTTATAGCATATGTTATTCATTTTTTTTTTGTATTATGTTTTCTTATGTTCTTATGTTCTTATTTTCTTCTCTCTATTATTTATTATTCATATATTAGTTATGTTTTTGTTTTATTCCACAGGATGAATGGAACAGTTTCTTATCTGAAATTGATGGTCAAGAGCTTGAAGGAAAGGAATTTTGTCCCCTGGTTGCCGAAGGAGACCATTATATGGAGCAACTTTTCCTTACAACGCGTCTCCCTACCTGCCCTGCCATGCCCCTACCACCTCCCCTGCCATAACCCTACCACCAGCCCCTGCCATGCCCCTACCACCAGCCCCTGCCATGCCCCTACCACCTGCCCCTGCCATATGCCCCTACCACCAGCCCCTGCCATGCCCCTACCACCTGCCCCTGCCATGCCCCTACCACCTGCCATGTCCAGAGAAGTCGGTGCCTCCAGTACAGAGACACTTGGGAACATTTTGAGAGCCAGTCAAGCAACCTTGTTTGTAGTGAATCGACACTTTGCCTGACTACCGTGACGTACCCACATCGCCCAGCTGGCAGCCAGACAGGTACAGTATTGTTTTTGTCTTATATAAAAGTATGCTTGTTAAAAAATGTATGTAAAAGTCTGAAGTAAAAAAGTTAAAAAGTATGTAAAAATGAAAGTATGATTGTTTTTGAGAGATAAAAGGCATGATGTAATTGTTAAAAAATCCATAAGAACATAAGAAAATAAGGAAGCTACAAGAGGCCGTGAGACCTATACGAGGTAGTTCCTGTTACTTCACTCTACCTATATCCACCTCTCTTCCCCATCCATGAATTTATCCAGACTCCTTTTAAAGACCCCAATAGACTCCGCATTGACCACCTGACGACTGAGTCCATTCCAATCATTCACCACCCTATTTGTGAACCAGTTTCTCCCTATTTCCTTTTTAAATCTACACTTTTCCAGCTTGAATCCGTTACTTCTTGTTCTACCCTGTTTACTAGCCGTACAGTATTGGTTTTCACTGTATTTTTTTTTCCATATATATAAGTATGCTGATTGTTTTTGAGAGATAAAAGGAAATGTATATGTTCAGAAATCCATATAAAGTGAGGCTAGAATGTAAGAAGCAGGATGAAATAAAATTGAATTCAGTCGTCAGGTAGTTAGTGCGGAGTCAATAGTGAGTTTTAAAAGGAGGCTAGATAATTTCATGGATGGGGATGAAAGGTGGGAGTAGGTAGTGTTAAGTAACAGGAACTACCGTGTGTAGGTCTCCCAGCCTCCATTAGCTTCCTTATTTTCTTATGTTCTTATGAAATGACAAATAATGGAAGAGATAGAGGCATTGCAATATCTTAGTTTAGTCCTATGCAAAACAAAGAAGTATAAACCCCTTGAGGCCCAGAACGTAATTTGCATTGTAATTTGGGTACCAGTAGACGATTGGTAGTGACTATAAGCAAGACGATTGGTAGTGACTATAAGCAAGACGATTGGTAGTGACTATAAGCAAGACGATTGGTAGTGACTATAAGCAAGACGATTGGTAGTGACTATAAGCAAGACGATTGGTAGTGACTATAAGCAAGACGATTGGTAGTGACTATAAGCAAGACGATTGGTAGTGACTATAAGCAATATTTTATAGATATGACCTGTTTAGTATCCTTGTCCACTAGCTAATTTTTTTTTTTTTTTTTTTTTTATTTATTTATTTATTATTTTTATTTTTTTATTTATTTACATTTTGTGCCTATAGCGCCTGTAGGCAGTGGTGACCCAAGGCTCGGATGGTAGACTCTATATGGTAATTTGGTATATTCATTTAGTTTTTGTAATTTTATGGCTTAACAACAGATTATTTCATATAGCAAAGGAAAGATCTGGGCGTGAAGGGGTTAAGGAAGGTTGGACGTTTATGTTATACAGGAGAACCTCGTTTATCCGGCACCCGCGGGGGGGAGCGCATGCCGGATAACTCATTTTGCCGTTGTTTTGAGAGTTACTCTTATGGAATCGCCCAAATTTTTTTTTTTTTTTTTTTTTTTTTTTTTTTTCCATCACAAGGAACCGGCCAAGGGCACAACAAAAATAGGTAACACAAAGCCCGCTTAGTTGGCAGTCCCTATAAAGAAGACAGTAAGAGAATAAAATAAAAAAGAGGGGTGAGCCAATTTAGTTCGGGAGGTGTCTTGTTACTCTTCTTTTGAAAAGATGTAAGTCATAGGAAAGTGGACAAATAGAAACAGGAAGAGAGTTCCAGAGTTTATCAGTGGAAAAAAAAAAAAAAAAAAAAAAAAAAAAAAAAAAAAAAAAAAGCCTGGGACGATCAGTGCCGTTGTTTTGAGGCTGCCGTTGTTTTAAATGCCGGTTAAACGAGGTTCTCCTGTATTCTTATCATTTCTTTTTTCCCTTGGCCGCAGGAGGAGTTGTCTGCTGCCGGCTGTGGTGTGGTCGTGGTGACCTTTGGGGAAATGTCCGGAGCCGAGCGTTGGTTTCGGGACACACAATGCCCCTTCCCATACTACCAGGACCCGACAAGGGCTCTCTACCATTACCTGGGACTCCAGAGGTAAGCTATTTTCTTTTCTTTACAGGAACTACCACGTTTAGGTCTCGCGGCCTCTTGTAGCTTCCTTATTTTCTTATGTTCTTATGTTTTCTTTCAGCCTCTCAGAAATCCACTGTGTTAACTTGTATTCACGTATAATCTTGATTCCAGTATTTATATATGAATATGATTTGTATGTAAAGATGTCTAATGACAAAAAGTAGGGAGATTTCAGTCCTGATTTTGTTATATGCAATAGCTTTAAACATGTAGTACTGGGAAAGCATAGATTTTAAAAAGGAAATAGGGAAAAACTGGTTCACAAATAGGGTGGTAAATGATTGGAATGGACTCAGTCGTCAGGTGGTTAGTGCGGAGTCATTAGAGAGTTTTAAAGGGAGGCTAGATCAATTCATGGATGGGGATGCATGGTGGATGTAGGTAGTGTTAAGTAACAGGAACTACCACGTGTAGGTCTCACGGCCTCTTGTAGCTTCCTTATTTTCTTATGTTCTTATTTTGAACAGATCTATCAAGAAAGTTTGGAGCACCCCCACCCTTCAGTTTTACGGCAGTGAGTTGGCCAAAGGGACGTCTCTGCCTGAAGGATACTCTGATGTGGAGGACGATCCGCATCAGATGGGAGGAGACTTCATACTGGACAAGCACTCCAAGCTTGTGTTTATATATCGAAGTCAATCCCCAGTGACAGACCTTCCGTTGATGAGGTCTTGAAAGCTCTTGAAGGTGTCGCACAGTCTGAGTAATCCTACGGCACTTTACTTCTCTTATAGACACAGGTCATTAGCTGCCTGAGTCCTTCGGCTGGCAACTACTGAACAGATGGAAAACTATTCAAAATTCTAACTATTCTATGATATCTTCCTCATTAACCCCTTGAGACCCAGATCTTTCCTTTGCTATAAAAAAATGTCTGTTGTTGGCCATAAAATTACGAAAAGTGACTTAATATATACCAAATTAGTTAGTGGACAAGGATACTAAACAGGTCATATCTATAAACTATTGCTTATATTCACTAAAAGATCGTCTAATGTACCCAAATTACAATGGAAATTACGTTCTGGGCCTCAAGGGGTTAAAGCAAAGTGATATAAATAAATTTTAAAAAGTAAACATTATTTTACAGCTTGCAACTTGCCTTGATAGGGAGATGGCATGTAGTTGATGTGCCAGGTTAACCCCTTGAGACCCAGAACGTAATTTCCATTGTAGTTTGGCTGCCATTAGACAAGTTTTTAGTGAATATAAGCAATATTTTATAGATATGACCAGTTTAGTATCCTTGTCCACTAACTAATTTGGTATATTAAGTGACTTTTCGTAATTTTATGGCTCGACAACATACAATTTTATATAGCAAAGGAAAGATCTGGGCGTGAAGAGATTAATGAGGCAATGCATTTCCTGATCATCATTCCGGCATTGATACTTGGGACCAATTGGAGTGCCTTAACTATGTATATATTTCAAAATGAGTTAGTAGGAAGCAGGATTTTTTAACAACTGGAGACACAAATAATTATGAAGGCATTTGCAAAACTAATAAAGTGGCATTTGCTGGATCAGTCTTTTTGTGTCTTCATGTGTAAAATAATCCTCATGATTTAAGCAGACAATGTATATAGCTACTACTGAATTTCATAATGATTGAAGAATTAATAAAAGGAGAATTATTCACAGATTCTATTTTAGTACATTCACTGCCATGTATACCACACTAATAAACGTTGGGAGACTGCTCTCGCCCTCTACGCCTAGGCCATACCAACCTCACACTTCTATCTCATGTCACGCTCCTCCCCAACCCTCTGCACACCCTGCCAACTCCTCTCACTGTCCAACATGTCCTAATATCCTGCCCGTTCCTGTTCCTTCCCTCATTTGTCCCTGAATGAAATTACCACTTAGGAGCTAGGTGATGGTAGAAGTACTGAAGTCTGAAGTGATTCAATGTATAGAATCAAGTCTAGGCGTCCAGCCTCTGGCCCCTTTGCTTTTGGCTCAGTTCTTGCGGCTGGAACGTGGCAGCGAGCTCAAAGTGCTTTTAAAATACCTAGTCTACAGAAGTACAGAAGTCTACAACAAGCAATAGAAGTTATTGTAAAAACCGAAGTTTGTTTAGCACTAATTAAATCATTACGCTAATTACTCATTAAGGGCTTGTTCTACGCAAAAAGTTTGTTTCACAGACCCCCATTGATTTTGACAGCACTACTTGCATGTCAAATTTCAGCTCAATCCGACAATATTTAGGAGTAGTTATCTGAAATCAGCCGATGGTGTTTGCCTTGGGGTGTGATGCCTTATTAACGGCACCCCGGCCACGGCTTTTGGCAGTCCTCCCTCCCCCCGCCTCCGCCTGGGCCACATGTGAGTGTATCAGTGTCACATAACACTCATGGCTCACCTACTGTGCCCTACACCGCCTACATCACGCCCCTGACCCTCACTGGCACTGCCCCTGGTGTAGGAACATCCCGGAAACCCTTGAACCCTTGCTGCTGCAGTGTCCACGCCTCCACGCCCACCGTGTACCGCTACAGGCTACACTCGCCTCCTCGTCCTGAACGTCACCACCTTTGACCTGCTGGCGTCCACCCTCACAACACGCTGTTATCCGCCTCACCGGGGCCCTCCTGAAGAAGACAGGTCAGCTGCCACGCCTGTGATAGCATCCTAGGACATCACCAGGAGTCCTAGGGTTCCTCGGAATCCTCGCAGCCCTAAATAACACCAAGCTTGACTACAGTGTCGGAAGAAATAGACGAAGAGGGTGAGTGTACCTTGGAAATACCTTGATTATGTAGATTTCAAGTCAATTTGGCCCAAATATTTTCCTTCCCTGTCCCCCCCCCCCCAATACTCAGCTGTGCCCCCCATTGATTGATACCTAGCTACGCCACTGGTTGAAAGGGGGTATGACTGCCGTGTCTTACAGCTCCAGGCACGGTGAAGTGACGTACGGCCGTTGTGTCAAGGGGTTCAGTTCAGTTCAGTTGTTGGTCGGGAGTCAGGCCTTTTTCAACGGCACTCCCTGACGTGTTTCTTCTTGCTGTCTGGGTCTTTAATTAGTTTTCTTCTCTTATTCTATCTTATTAGTTTCTTTCTTTTTCTTTCTTCTTATTTTCTCTGGTCATCCAAAAACTGTTGATTGTTCTTTTTGCTTCTTCCACATTCCCTTCTCCGAACAAATACTCCCCCACTATAGCCTCTTCCTCCTCTAAGTAAGGTTGTTGTAGCCTCACACTTTTCTTTCTTGCATTACTGTAGGCTGGGCACCATAACAGAAAATGTTTTAAGTCCTCCTTTTCCGCCCCACATAAATCACAGTTTATTTCTTTTCCCCAGAACCTCCTTCTGTCGTTTAGTTGTAGGTTGTTTGTCCTGCACTTGAACAGTAGTTCTGAAGCTTGGTCATTGCTGTATACTTCTTCTTGGCCTCCTTTCTCTTTTCTCCATTTTCTGTATATTTTCAAACTTGCTTTTTCATTCATTTCATTCACCGTGACTGCTGTATCTGTAGCCGTGGTGACTAGGGATACGGCCGTCGTATCTCTAGTCACGGTGAAAAGGGATGTGCTATTATATTCTATTCTGGTCCAAAGGTCTTGCATAGGGAGTTATATCAGTAAAGTTGTAGTGTTTGCCCATACTCTCCCACTTCCCCCAAACAAGCTTGGGCACCTGTGGGAATGCGGGGTTTTCCGGTGGGGAACAAACTGCGTCGGAAACACGTAATTTAAGAGTTGTGTAGGGGGCTAAAATTCCCTAGATCTAGGGTAATTTCCTTATCTAGAGAAATTTGCCTAACCAAAATTAACCTGACCTAGCGGGGGGCTTGACCCACCGATAACCTAACCTAACCAAATCTAACCTAAGCTAACCTAACCAAATCTAACCTAACCTAACCAAATCTAACCTAACCTACCCAAATATAACCTACCCTAACCTAACCTCCTAGCAGGGGGTTGGGGGGGCTCTCGACACTTCGGCCATCATTCTGTGAGGATCATCAGGTTCAAACGTCTCTGGACTGAAGAAATCCAATGAATTTTCCCCAGATCTAGGAAATTATTTCAACACCCCTAACTCAAAAACTATGTGGTTGCGACGCATATTTTGTACCCCAGCCAAATATCCCGCATTCCCCCAGGTCCCCAAGCTTGTTTTGTTGGCGAGGTGGAGTATGGACAAACGCTAGAATAATACCGTTATATTTGCTCATGTTTGCATTGAAATACTACCTGTGGGGATTTTAATACCTGTATCATGGACCTTGCCAGCCAGCCATAGTGAAGATAGAGTGTCAGTTGTATTTGTTACGTTCAAAGAATCACAGGTTACAGGGAGTTTCGTACACAAGTTGTTTCGTACCCAGGTTTTGTTAATTGTTTCGTACACTGATTTTGAGTTTTTCGTACATACCTGGTGTCGTTTCGTAACTCTTTAGTAATCAAGTCAACTCTGAGCTGAGTGTACGAAACTACTATGGTTTCATATAGACTACGAAACAACTTTTTGGTGTACGAATTTACTGGTGTACGAAACAACTTGTGTACGAACTAACTGCACCCCGTCACATAACAATGCATTCTGGTGCTCTAGTAAACATTGTAGGTAAATGAACCATTGTGATAGATCATTAGTATTACTGACTGTATTTTATTTCCAGCTTGCCATTGGAGCCTAAGCTGTTTACACAAGCTGCCTGGAATGACATAAGGCTACGGGTCTCTCACTCGTCTTAGAAGCTGGATCTCTCCACACAACAGGCTATACATCTGTTCCTCTGTTCTCCATAGCTCAAGTAGGTCACACAATACTCTATTTCATCATCATCAGACAGAGTAATGATGGTGGATTAGGAACTCCTGTGTGTTTAAAGGGGTGCAGTCAGTTCGTACACAAGTTGTTAAGTACACCAGTAGATTCGTACACAAAAAAGTTGTTTCGTAGTCTAAATGAAACCATAGTCGTTTCGTACACTCAGCTCAGAGTTGACTTGATTACTATAGAGTTACGAAACGACACCAGGTATGTACGAAAAAACTCAAAATCAGTGTATGAAACAACTAACAAAACCTGGCTACGAAACAACTAGTGTACGAAACTCCCTGTAACCTGTTTAAAAGAAGCATTTATTGGCAGAGTAAATAAGATACGTGTTAAAAGTCACAGAGGTTATAAATGTTTGTTCCATTCTCTTTCTCCTTTTTCTGGCATGTATAATGGAACTTGTTTTTCTTTTCCTTTCATGTATTATTTTCGTTAGAATATCTTTCTCGTCCTCCGGCCTCTTGTTTATTTTCTTTCATTTCAGCCCTCTCTCCTTCATTCCTATCTGTCCTAATCATTCCCTATAAAGAGGAAGAACTAGTGTTGGAATATGAGACAGAGGGAAAGGAGATTGAGGGCAATGGAGCAATATGCAGTCAGTAGCTAAAAGAAATATTTCCATCGCGGCCACTATTCTTGAGAACTCTAAGGAATTTGTATTATTATTATTATTTTTTTATATATACATTTTGTGCCTATAGCGCCTGTAGGCAGTGACTTCTTCATGACAAGGCACGGATGGTAGGCTCTGGAGGTTCACTTGAGGGCTGTGATGGTTGGCCCTCGCCCGGGGTGGCGCAGGCAGGATTTTTATAGTGACGCCTGTGATTAGAGGCTCATGCCGCCCCCCTGTGTCCTCCGATGCACTCGCAATCGAAGGTAGAGTTGGGTAGGGCAGGGTACGAGCAGGGCATGTGGGTGTTCTTAGGCCACTCAACGGTGCAGAAAGATCTTGGTTCTCATCGGGGATCGAACTCAGGTCACCGAGAATGCCATTCGGAGAAGCTAACCACTCTGCTACCACCTCCCCATAATGGATGTCAGAGTAGGAGAGAGAAAGATAGACAACCAGACAGACAAGTCCGCATTGTCTCCACCAGCCAGGGATTGCCTTAACAGACCCAGTTGCGAGGCAAATGTGTCAACCACTTCACCACTAGGCCATATATTTATTCATTAATTTATTTGCTATACATCTGGCCTTCTCCCAAACAAGCAGGGTGGCAAAAACACTGGTAGATAATTACACATGTTTATGTATACATATTTATTGCCTCTCATGGCTATCTCTAGATCAATGTATCAGTGTTTATAAGTCATCACATTAGCACAGTTTGTAATGCACTAACATCAGAGTTTCATTGATTTACATCTCAAATACTGTTACTTAGGTGAGGCGGTGGCAGTGGTAAGCGCCTGTAAGTGGCGTGCTCGAGTTCGATCCTTGAGGGGTGCCAAAATCTTTCTACGATAGTCGAGTGGCCTAAGATCACCCACATGCTGCCCATTAACTCTACCTTCGACGGCGAGTGCATCGGAGGACACAGGGGGGCAGCATGAACCTCTAATCACGAGCCAATATAAAAATCCTGCGTGCGCCACCACGGGCGAGGGCCAACCATCACAGCCCGCAAGTGAACCTCCAGAGCCTACCATCCGAGCCTTGGAGGTTGTACTGCATACAGGCGCCATTGGCACCTGTAAAAAGAAGAAGAAAAATAGTAGAAAACTAACCTTTTTCTGCCTTAGGTCAGCCTCCCTGTGACAAACCAATTGTAAGAAAGAATGTGGTTATGGTAGTTAAGGAGGAATGTTGTTTATGTGAAATACCATTTCCACAGTTTATTAATTTTTTTACAGTGTGTTGGCAGGTTAATGATGTATTCATACAGACATCAATCATTTATAGATATTTAGCACTCATATCTCCATTCATAAAGTTTTATTTGTACAGTTCCTATATTTTAATCATGGTGGCATGTAAAGAATGTCGACCATTTACACCTGAACATTCTCCGTTTGATTTTTATTGTGTGAACTGAAGTGATGGCAAGGGAGCCACGATCAGCGTTGTGATTGTTGTTGTGACAGCTCGGCGACAGAGAGAGACAGGACGACCCTCACCTGTAGAGTACGTCAATGTTTGCAGTGGGTGATTGGTGTGGCCTAAGAAACTATTGAATGTCTGTTTGAATTCAAAATATTTTATATACCAGCTATAGTTTTATTAACACATTTTCAATATTTCAGATTGTGATGAACTGCCATTCATTGTGAAGGAATTAGCTAGCCAGAGGGTTCGTCCCTCATCTGTTCATCTGGGAATCCTGATGATTTGAAAGTGAGAAGTAATCTGAGAGAAGCAAGAAGTTTCAAACCAGTGGTCTTACAGGATGAGTCCGGGGTGAGTTGCTCTTCCCTCATGTTGCTTCATGGTCTTGATGGTGGTTGATGTGTTCACCCCTACACTGACAGGTCTTGGGTTTGAATTCATGGCCAGGAAAATCTCTTGTTCATGCTTCAGCCCCCCGTCCACCCAATGGTTCATGCTTCAGCCCCGTCCACCCAATGGTTCATGCTTCAGCCCCGTCCACCCAATGGTTCATGCTTCAGCCCCCCGTCCACCCAATGGTTCATGCTAGCCCCGTCACCCATGTTCATGTTCAGCCCCGTCCACCCATGGTTCATGCTTCGCCCCTCGTCCACCAATGGTTCATGTTTCAGCCCCCGTCCCCAATGGTTCATGCTTCAGCCCCGTCACCAATGGTTCATGTTTCAGCCCCCCGTCCACCCAATGGTTCATGCTTCAGCCCCCCGTCCACCCAATGGTGAACACTATTCTTTGTGCATTGTATACGTACTTATTTTCCTCCTTGTGAACAGGAGTCCCAGCACTTACGACAAGTCCATTATATTGTCTCCGCCTTGCCATGTATTCAAGCCCTGCCCTGCTCCTCTTGGAGGGGAATGCACTAACATTACACCAGAGTTGCATTATTTTTTATTCAACATTTTATTAATACTATGAACAAGTTTGGCAGCTATCAGGTTTTCAATCCTATGTGTTAATACAGAAGTAACACAACTTGAATACAAGTAACACCACCACCCAGTCTTGCGCCACATCAAGTCTGCAGATTTCACATCATTTTGGTGTTTTCAGGTTTGGGGAAACATGACGGGTGCAGTCTGCTTCGTGTTTAGAACCTTTAAGTAGGCTGTACAGTGGCTGCCAAAGAAGTGAGGCGTCCCGCAGAAGAATGGCCGGGCCGCTCGCGCCACCCCGGCCAAAACTGAGAGAACTATGTATAGCACTCTATTGAGGTGTTAACTTTCGCGTGGGAGTGTCCTTTCGAACACAGTGTTCGAAGGGACACATCCACTCCCACGCGAATGTTAAGACAGTCAAATGTGTGCTGTACATAGTTATCTCGGTTTTGGCCGGGGTGGCGTGAGCGGCCCTCTTATGCGGGACACCTCAAGTCTACTCATCAACAATGCACGGAAAATCTACACCCCAAAAACTTGTGCTTGTAAAAAAATCTCTCTCTCTACAGGATTCATGGGAGGGCATTAGAAGTCCCCCAGGATTGCTATAGTATTCCTAGGTTTTTATAAGTAGGGTGGGTTGGGGAGATACCGTACATATGGATGTAACGTACAAATGCTCCCTTGGCCATATTTATAGGTTTAGGATAGTTACCGTATAAATGTAGTAAGAGAAAAGGGGTTCGATCAGCTGAGCGGGAGAGATTTGGATGGTCGGCGCTTGGATAATTTTAGAGGTGAGTTTTGTTGTTTTTGGCATGTCCCATGTAATATTTGGCCTCCATTTCATGGTCTCTTGTGTTCATGAATATGCCAGCAGTGTGGGGGTAAGGTATTAAGTATCGAAATGTGTTCAGTTGTGATGTACCAAAGGGATATAAAGACATTCCAGCCACACGAACGATCCGAAATGTTGGTTTACATGTGAATGGCGTCATGTGGACACTTCGTACAGTGTGGTTTTTAAATGTACGTAACATCCACAGTGTAAACAAAAAAATTAAAATTCTGGTATGGGTTATGTGTTTTCAATAATGTCAAGTAGGATGCAGCAACATAATATTAGATAGTGACACCTATCACAGTAGTGATTTCATTCATCTGTTCATAATCCTTGTGGTGTTTTACCAGTATGTTTCTTGTGTTTAGTAACTGAACAAGAACATAGGCTATAGGCCTATATCTACATTCTAAAGGTAATTCCAAGCAGTGTTAAGTTCAATCAAATTAAAATATGCCAAATATTGCATTAAATCATCTGCATTTATTATAAATAATTATTAATTTATGTTTCCCTTCTGGAAGTGCTACAGAAGCACTTCCATGATTAAGTACATTATGTAGGGTAATGAAAGTATTAATATGATTGCAAATATATATTAAAAAAAAAAAATCCAGGAACTTCAAAGTCAAAATTTATTTTCACTTATTTTTACTTTCACTTTTTAATTGATTAAAATTGCTTGCACTATTATATTGCTAATATAAATTGATTTGATTTCATCACTAGGGTCCATTTCATGAAATGTGTTGCCCTAATTCAACTGTGCTTGATTTTTTTATTTTCAATTTTTTTTTTTACTTATCGATAAATATCTCTGTATGGAGCGTCCTCACCTATGGATGGTCCGTACGTTTTTAGTTTTTTTTTTCGGGCCTATTTTTCAGTTGCTTTTATCATGTTGCCAGAGTTGTGCCTTACACATAATGTAGTCCATATCTTATATTTTGTTATACATAATAAAAAAATTCAGATTTCACTCAATTTTTTTTTTCCTGATTTAAAAAAAAAAAAGTGTACGGTACATCCCCAACCCACCCTACTTTGACAATCACATGAGTGGCTCAAATAGGGATTAATAATAATATTACTAATACTGAAAATACTAATACTGATCATTGTATTGAAGTAATGATTAATCTAGCAATTCCTATCATATTTTTATGTCTTGTAGTAAGTTTTGTCTAATATGTGTTTTTTAAGGAATATCTGGAAGTATCATGTCATTGTGAATTGGCTGAAATAGGGACTTTTAATCATTGTAACTGAAAACTGACTCCAGATTCGTGTTCAGCATGCCCGATAACTGCTAGGAACTAATTTCCAAGCAAATCTATTTATCAAAAAATATAGCAAATTTTGCAAGGTCAATTGCAAAAAATATAGCAAATTTTGTTGATCAGTATTAGTATTTTCAGTATTCATAATATTATTATTAATCCCACCCATGCGATTGTCAAAGTACTTATAAAAATCTAGAATACCATAGCAATCCTGATGAGAGAGAGAGAGAGAGAGAGAAAGCTCGTATTTTCGGAGACAGTCCAGAGACCATGTTGGGCACCTTTGTATCTCAGTGTCTCCAAGGCTTAACAGTTACTTATGCGTCACTTCTTCCTGACAGGGTGACCCAAGGCGGCGGGGTGGAGGCGGTGCGCGTGGTGCTGCCGGGGGACACGGTGATGCACTACAACACGGAGACCAGCACCGAGCGCATCTTCCTTGGTCCGGGGCTGCGCTGGGAGGACGGAATGGTTCGTGCTGCCAAGCCAGGCCTGCTGAAGAAAACACAAAGGCAGCTGTACTTTGTTGACACCCACCAGAAGAGGTACATCCCACAGAGGAGAGAATATGTCATTGGTATTGTCACAAAGAAGAAAGGTGATGCCCACAGAGTTGACATCGGTTGCGGCGAGGATGCGACCATATCTTACCTGTCCTTCGAGAACGCCTCCAAGAAGACCCGGAGGTACCTGAATCTGGGCGACCTGCTCTACGGCCAGCTCATGGTGGCCAACAAGGACATGGAACCCGAACTGGTCTGCATTGACATCTACGACCAGGCGTGTGGCATGGGTGTGCTGCCTCCGGGTGGCGTCTTATTCAACGTGTCGCTGCACGTGGCGCGGGAAATCATCAACCCTCACAGTCCCTTCTTGTTGACAATGTCCCAGAAAGTGAAGTACACGTTAGTGGTGGGGATGAACGGCCGTGTCTGGGTGAACACCACGCACCAGAAAGACACTGTGGCCATCATGAACTGCATCCTCATGTTGGAACACATGAGTCCCGAGGAGGCGGACGGTAAGGCCCTGAGGGTGCTGGAGGCCCTGATGCTCTGAAAGACAGGACCAAGGGACTAAACAGTGGACAGTGTGATACAAACTGTAGGGAATATTGTACAACACCCACCCACCCCCCCACACACACACCCACCCACCCCGACCCCCCCACCCACACCCACACACACGTAAAAAATTAAAGTTTACATTTTTATGATACTGATTCTTAAACACTAATGTAAAAAATTAAAGTTTACATTTTTATGATACTGATTCTTAAATTTAATTCCTGGAGAACAACAGGTGCTCTCTCTCTCTCTCTCTCTCTCTCTCTCTCTCTCTCTCTCTCTCTCTCTCTCTCTCTCTCTCTCTCTCTCTCTCTCTCTCTCTCTCTCCGAAAACCGTGGAGGAAAGAATGTGTCGGGAAAGGATTGGAAGTCATGGGGTGAAACAGGAAAAATGAACAGTGTAGGAGGGAAATGATGGTAGCAATAGGACAGGCTGGAGGCAGTGGTATAGCCAGGTCTTTTTTGGTGGGTTGATACAATGACTTAAGCAATGCTACTAATATTCTCTTGCAGATATTAATTAACCCTTTCACTGCTGTACACGGAATATTTTGAACTAGGCAACTACTAATGGGAAAAGTTGCTTATAGGGATGAGCAGAGGTGGGCGAGAGCGATACTTTGTGCGATGCTGCGATACTATCCGCACCGCCAAAAAAGTATCGCAGTATCGCAAAGCATTCAAAAGTAGCGGAGTATAAGACATCGCAACTCAAGTATCTCTTAAATTTCCCGTGATACTTTAAAAGACGACCTTAAACAAAAGTTTACTGACTAGTGAACTGTGCTGTGCGTGTGTGTGTGTTTTATATTTTAAATTTGTCAGTTTAAAAATAAATATATTACAATGTTTTAATGTGCCTAAATTGTAGTTTCAGTAAAATAGATCTTTTTTTGGCTAATACAGTGTTTTCTTAGGTAGCAAAGTATCGCAAAGCTGAATTTTTGGTATCACAGTATCGCTGCGATACTACGCTTTAAGAAAAAAGTATCGGTAGCAGAGTATCGCGTATCGTTTTAAGAAAATCCGAAAAAGTGGCGGAGTATCGCGTATCGGGAAAAAGTATCGCAGTATCGTTGTCGCACTACCAAAAAAAAATATCGCGCCCACCTCTGGGGATGAGTATAGAAATCTGTGAGAAGCGTGGGCACCTTAATCAAGACACCGTAAGTAGTAGGAGTTTCAAGAGCAAGATATTTGTAAGGATTCAAGAAGATGATGGGAAGGACGGTGAAGGTTAAAGGTCAAGAAACTAGAAGGGAGAGAGGAAATGGTATAGAACTGAAGGAGAGACGAAAGGTGAACACAGTGGTGGATGGAGAAGAGTGTGGCCAGGATAAGGAGCTCTTAGAAGATGGAGCGATCCGTATTGGGGCGGGGCGGGGCTTTGGTCAGGGTGTGTGTGGCAGCAGCTCCATGCACTAACGAGGCCAATAATTCTGCCTCGGACTCTCCCACCCAGCGCCGCGCATCGCCTGGCCGCCGCCGCATCAAAGACTTGGTGGTGGCTCTGATCCTTGGCTGTGAAGAGAAAGAACAGTTTGCTCTAATAAAGTAAGGTTTCTTTATTTTGTTCATACTTTATTTAACCGCACGGATGTAAAAATTTTGTTACTCGCATTCAGATTCCAGATACAGATACTTGCCGAGAAAAATCTTTATAATTATACGATTATGTTGTTATAATAAAAAAGAAGATTCGCACACACACACACACACACACACACACACACACACGACACACAGAGAGAGAGAGAGATTAAATAGGTACCTACTGCATATACTAAGGTAAGATTTTGAGATAGGTAGGTAGGAAGAATCAACATACTCACTTTCAACCTATATAACACGAAAATCTACTTAACACAAGAAAATAAGGAAGCTACAAGAAGCCGCGAGACCTACACGTGGTAATTCCTGTAACATAAAACTACCTACATCCACCTTTCATCCCCATCCATGAATTTATCCAGAATCTTTTTAAAGCTCCCTATTGACTCCGCAACTCCTACTTGACTTTAACCCCTTGAGGCCCATAGCGTAATTTCCATTGTAATTTGGCCACCATTAGATGATTTTTAATGAATATAAGCAATGTTTAATAGATATGACCTGTTTAGTATCCTCGTCCACTAGCTAATTTGGTATATTCAGTTACTTTTCGTAATTTTATGGCTAACAACACACGATTTTATATAGCAAAGGAAAGATCTGGGCGTGAAGGAGTTAAACGAATAAGAAACTCAATAAAGAAAGAAAGAAACACTCCCACAGCTTAGCACAAAAACTAGCTAAGTAAGACTTCACCCCTGATTTATCTCCTCCACGCATGACACTCCCTGTAGCTCCCTTATCTGCCTAATTAGCCTTGCCACACACACACACACACGGTTGGGCGGCGCCGTGTTGACGTCTCGCTGCCGTGTTGACGTCTCGCTGCCGTGTGTGATCCTCCCAGCACGCGATCTAATGCCGCTCCTGCCTCTGTTTTACTGCACTGCTACGGAAGGCGACAGGAACGGCGACCACCTGAAATAGTATTGTAATGTCAGTGTACACACACACACCACACACACACACGATAGCTTATATACCTTTAAATACAAAACGCACACACAAACACTTTACCATGATGATTCCAATTTTTTGTTTTTCTCTCTCTCTCTTTCTCTCTCAATATGTAAGCTTTTTCAGTATAAGAAATATCTCTGAAATACAAAATTCATCGGGAATAAATATATGAATGAAGGCTGCCGTGTGTGTGTGCGTGTGTGTGTGTGTGTGTGTGTGGCTTCGACGCTTAATTAAATTGAAAGAAAAAAATATAATCCTGGAAATACAAAAAATCACAATAGTTTTTATACGAGAATTAATTATTGTTAAAAGATGCAGGGATTATTACTATCTTCATCATTGTTATTTTCATCATTATTATTACTGTTATCATCATTTTTACTGTCATTATTAAGTAGAAAGTTATGTTCACGACCGTAACCTTTCCCTTCCTTCCCTTTTTTTCACCGTCGACCACAAACGCGGAATGATAAAAGCTATTATCATCATTATTATTACTGTTATCATCATTTTTACTGTCATTATTAAGTACCCTAGAAAGTTACGTTAATTCACGCCTGTACGTACCTAGCTCCCTTTCCCTTCTATTTTTTTTTTTTTTCACCCGCTGTTCATCCTTATTATTACTGTTATCATTTTTACTGTCATTATTAAGTAGAAAGTTACGTTAATTCACGCCTGTAGCTCTCTTTCCCTTCCTTCCCTTTTTTTTCTTTCTTTTTTTCACCCGCTGCTCCCTTTCCCTTCCTTCCACGTATTTTCTTTTTTTTCACCGTCAACCACAAACGCGGAATGATAAAAGAACAAACAAGGCTTCGCGACCTCCATAACGAGCAAGTCCTCCCTCTAAAGTGATCCTCGACGCTAATTCGAGGGCCTTTGTGTCATTACTAACCAAGGCACTGCGGGGAGGCGAGGACTTTAAATTAATAATGATGGACCCGTAGAAAATAAAAGAGAAAACAAATGCAGCTTCACGTCGTATTATTTTCCTGCACGAATTTTTTTGTATCTAACTCAGCCCTGATAGTTTGTTTTTCTTCAAGTTTAGACATTTTTTCACTTTTTGCAGAACGTGGTCTAGAGAGAGAGAGAGAGAGAGAGAGAGAGAGAGAGAGAGAAAAAAAAAAGAAAAAAAAATATAGTTACGGACAGAAAAAAAAGAGACAAAAGATAGAAGAAAAATAAAAATAGAGATAAAAAAAGAGAGAGAGAGAGAGAGAGAAGAGAGAGAGAGAGAGAGAGAGAGAGAGAGAGAGAGAGAGAGCCCCTACACCGTCACTCGAGGGTCAAAGCTTCCCCTTGTGAGCCTCGGAAGGTCCTGAGGTCGTGAGGTAAGAGGGATAATTAAACTGTTACGCCGACAGCACAGGTGAGATGCTGTTGACACCTGAGAGAGAGAGAGAGAGAGAGAGAAGAAAAAAAAAAACTAAGCAAACAAGTAACTTCCCAGAGTAAGAAATATATTAGGCAAAAGAGAGAAAGAGAGAGAATAAAGGATAAAACAGGCGCAAAGTAGATGGAGAGAGAGAGAGAGAGAGAGAGAATGATCGTATATGAACAGCTTAATTTCATGTTTTTTCTCTCCGGAATGGTGTCTCAAATATTAAATCATACTGTTGATTGTCTTCTTAGGCTTAATCCCCCCCCCCAAACACACACACACACTTGGCTATCTCGCATCATTATTTTTCTGTAATAAAAGTATAAAACAAAGAGAATGAGGAACAGGAGAGAGAGAGAGAGAGAGAGAGAGAGAGAGAGAAGATAAGATAAGATTTTCATCCTATCTAGACACTTTGCAAGTACCAACTACAAGGTTATTGACTATACAAAGCGCCGCCACGTCAGCACGAACTAGGCGGACTCGAATCGCTGACCGAATGCACAGGGACGCTGCACATTGCGAGCTCACGTCTCTACCAACCTTGCCTCCCTGACGGGAGAGAGAGAGAGAGAGAGAGAGAGAGAGAGAGAGAGAGAGAGAGAGAGAGAGAGAGAGAGAGGTGAAGCACATGAAATTAATTAACAAAGAAAGGGGGATGCGGGAGAAGGTGGAGAGTGAGGGTAGAAGAGGAGAAGGGGTAGAAAGGTGATTGGAAAAGAAAGGGGAAGGAAGGAAGGAAGGAAGGAAGGAAGGAAGGAAGGAAGGAAGGAAGGAAGGAAGGAAGGAAGGAAAGGGAAAAGGAAGGGATGGAAAATAAAGGGGAAGAGGAAAGTAAAGAAATAAGGAAAGGAAGGGATGGTAAAAAGAAGAGAGGACGAGAAAAAGGAAGCAGGGTAGGAAAGGATAGAGTGAAAGAGAGGGGAAGGGATGGAGGAAGAAGGGTAGGAAAGGATGGTATGGGATGGGGAAAGAAGGGGGAGGGTGGGGAAATAGCGGAAGGGGAGGAATGGATGGGCTGTGGGGAAGGGAAGGGAAGGCTGAGAGGGTCGGGAAAGGGTAGAAAAGGATAGGGGAAGGGAAGGAGAAAAGGTAGGGGATAGGCAAGGATGGGAAAGTGGTAAAAAGGATATTGAGGAGATTGGAAAAGAAGAGGAAAGGAAGGGATAGAATAAATCAAAAGGGACGAGAAAAGGAGGCAGGGTAGGAAAGGAAAGGAGAATTGATGGAGAAAGGATAGGGAAGGATGATATGGGATGGGGAAAGAGTAGGAAAGGATGGAATGGGATGGAGAAAGAGTAGGGAAGGATGGTATGGGATGGTGGAAAAAGAAAGAGAAAGGGCAGGAGAGAAAAAAGGGAAGGAAAGGTCACATCAGTTTGCTCATTGGCGGTCTCCGGAGAGGTGCAAAGGCCGACCCCGCGCTCAACCTCATTTGTTTATATTCTACCGCTTGGCCTTCTCGTCTCGCCCAAACTTGTTACAGGGGACGATACTTTCCCCCCCTCCTCCTAAAACCCCCTCTCCCCTCTCCCTCCCTCTCCCCCCGCCTCACCCTTCCCTCAGAGAACCATAAAGGCTGAATTTCCTCCATCATACCTTGTTAGCGATTCCTTATTGCCGCGCGGGATAAGGTCAATTTTAGTTTCCACCTCGTTAACTCGACTGCCTCAGCAAAAATGGCTCGAGTCGTTTCGCTGCTAGAGGCTCAAAGAGAGAGAGAGAGATAGAGAGAGAGAGAAGAGAGAGAGAGAGAGAGAGAGAGAGAGAGAGAGAGAGAGAGAGAGAGAGAGAGAGGACGTGAGAGAGAGAATGGTTAAGACGTTAGTGAGGCACGAGAGTTTATGATTTAATGTCCCAATGAATAGGATGATGAGCACCGCGGCGATGCTCCTTGGGTGTAGCGATAGCGTTAGTCTAGGCGGGGGTTTCATCTCTCCTATACACACTGAGGGAAGGACGTATTCGCGATGAACAATGAAGTATGGAAGGTGACGAAGAGATGTGCGAGGTGGCGGTGTGAATTTTGCTCTGCGCTCCCTGGTGGCTTGAGCGTCGAGGCATCTAATTTGTTTATGCGTTTCCCTGAGCCCGGCAGAGAGAGAGAGAGAGAGAGAGAGAGAGAGAGAGAGAGAGAGAGAGAGAGAGAGGAAGGAGAGAGAAGAGAAGAGAGATGAGTAGAGAAGAATTACACAAGAAGATAAGATAAGATTTTCATCCTATCTAGACACTTTGCAAGTACCAACTACAAGGTTATTGACTATACAAAGCGCCGCCACGTCAGCACGAACTAGGCGGACTCGAACCGCTGACCGAATGCACAGGGACGCTGCACATTGCGAGCTCACGTCTCTACCAACCTTGCCACCCTGACGGACTATTACACAAGAAAGAGAGAAAGAGAATAAAGGTTAAAACAAAGACGCAAAGTAGGTAAGAAAAGAGAGAGAGAGAGAGAGAGAGAGAGAGAGAGAGAGAGAGAGAGAGAGAGAGAGAGAGAGAGAGAGAGAGAGAGAGAGAGAGAGAGAGAGAGAGAGAGAGAGCACAAGGCTACATTTTTCTCCAGAAGTGCGCCAACAAATACACTTTACTTGTCGCAGAAAGACGAACACGTTGGAGGGGGAAGTGGCGCGGCTCACCCCAAGATTCTCATAATAATAATAATAATAATAATAATTCATTTTCCACCTGAAGGCATACAGTACAAATAAAAAACAATGCCATAATAATACAACTGGAGTAAATGGACTAGTGTATGTCTGTGATACCTATGCTTATAATTAATTTACGTGATATTCATGATTGCATTAAAATGTGCTTGTATGATGTATTTTTGTTTTGTTTTTGTTGTTCTACCGTAGATAACAGTTAAGTCGCCAGGACAACTTTTTTTTCTGTTTGCAGACGTGTGGTGGCGTTAATAGTTACATTTCTACATCCGTGATTTCAGGAAAGTTAGAAGGGGCTATCTGGAGAGTCTGTGTCATTTTGTGTCTTCATCTGTGTCATATTATGGCTATAAATGAACAAATGACAAAAATATCTACAAAGTGGCTACCAACAGTCAAGTCGCCATCTAGTGTTTATTTACTGAGTGTCCTACCGCTGTCGTCGTCGCCCGAAAAAAAAACCGCGTAGCGAAATTTGAAACCGTCTATACTTGCAGCTACAAAGCATAAAACAACGCTGAAACAGGGTAGATTACACAGTCATGATATAAACTACTGTGTATCATCTTCAGTGGCACATAAAAGCCAGTAGTAATGCTATAATTCGTAATATATGGCGCCTGGCGACATTACTGTAGGTGGCGACTTTACTGTTATCTACGGTAGTACTTAAGTTAACTCTTTGTCTTGTTGTTGTTGCTTGTTTGCCTGTATGCCTCCGGGTGATATTAAAATTATTATTATTATTATTATTATTATTATTATTAAAGGTATAATAGTACTGTATTATAATTATTTACTTTGTACTCTAAGTTCATTCCCTCGTCTATATATTATGCTGTGTTTTCTGTACCATATGCCTTCGGGTGAGAATAAAATTATTATTATTATTATTATTATTACTATTATTAAAAGTGAAATTATAATTCTTGTATTAAATTTTTTACTTGACCGACCCCGATAGAAGAAACCGAAAAGAATGAAAAAAACTGAAAGCATTAAGAAATTAACTATCCCAAAAAACGATACGAGAGAGAGAGAGAGAGAGAGAGAGAGTAGAGAGAGAGAGAGAGAGAGACGGACGAGAGAGAGAGAGAGAGGAGAGCGAGAAGAGAGAGCAGAGCGAGGCGGAGCGAAGCGAGATGCGAAGCAAGAGAGGAGCGAAGACAGAGCAGAGAGGAGAGCGAGAGAGAGAGAGCGAGAGAGAGAGAGAGAGAGAGAGAGAGAGAGAGAGAGAGGAGAGAGAGAGAGGAGAGAGAGAGGAGAGCGGGAGCGAGAGCGGAGAGCGAGCGAGAGCGAGAGAGCGAGGAGGGAGTAGCGAGAGCAGAGGAGCGAGAGCGAGAGCGAGCGAGAGCGAGCGAGGCGAGAGCGAGAGCGAGAGCGAGAGAGAGAGAGAGAGAGAGAGAGAGAGAGGAGAGGAGAGAGAGAGAGAGAGAAGGGTAAGGCGGAAGGGTGCAATAGGTTGGTTATTCCATCCACAAACTTCTTCATTACCGCTCAAATAACTGCCTTTGTTCCATTACGACCTTGGTTACGGACCGTGTTGCGACTAATGAACTCTGTGTTAATTAGAGAGTGGCCTTTTTATATCTGCGTTTTATTATCCTATTGCATGATGGTGGGTGGTGGTGGTGGTGGGGGTGGTGGGTGGTGGGGGGTGGGGGTGGTGGTGGTGGTGGTGGTGGTGATGGTGGTGGTGGTGGTGTGGGGTGGTGGTGGTGGTGGGGGTGGGTGGGGGTGGGTGGTGGTGGTGGTGGGGGTTGGTGGTGGGTGTGGTGGGTGGTGGTAGGGTGGGGTGGTGGTGGTGGTGGTGTTGGTGGTGGTTGTGTGGGGGGGGGGTGGTGGGGGTGGGGTGAGGTGGTAGGGAGGTGGTGGGGGTGGTGGTGGGGTGGTGGGGGGGGGGGTGGGAAAAGGTGAGTGGGGTGGGGGTCGTGGTGGTGGTGTGGGGGGGGGGTGGGGGTGGGGGTGGGGAAAGTTGGTGGTGGGGGGGATGGGGGATGTCAGTGGTGTCGGGGGGTTGCGGTGGAAGATCAAGAAGGGGGGTCGGGGGTGGTGGGGGTGGGGGTGGGTGGTGGTGGGTGGTGTGGGTGGTGGAAGGTGGGTTAGAAGTGAAGAAGAAGAAGGGGTGTAGAAGGGAGAGGAGGAGAGGAGAAGAAGGAGAAGGAGAAGATGAGAGAAAGAGAAGGGTGTAGAAGGGGAGGAGAAAGAAGAAAACAGAAGATCAAGAAGAAGAAAAAGAAATCAAGAAAAAGAATCAAGAAGAAAAAGAATCAAGAAGAAGAAAAAGAAGATCACAGAAGAGAAAAAGAATAATCATAAGAAGAAAAAGAAGATCAAGAAGAAGAAAAGAGATCAGAAGAAGAAAAAGATCAAGAAGAAGAAAAAGAAGATCAAGAAGAAGAAAAAGAAGATCAAGAAGAAGAAAAAGAAGATCAAGAAGAAGAAAAAGAAGATCAAGAAGAAGAAAAAGAAAATCAAGAAGAAAAAGAAGATCAAGAAGAAGAAAAAGAAGATCAAGAAGAAGAAAAAGAAGATCAAGAAGAAGAAAAAGAAAATCAAGAAGAAAAAATCAAGAAGAAGAAAAAGAAGATCAAGAAGAAGAAAAAGAAGATCAAGAAGAAGAAAAAGAAGATCAAGAAGAAGAAAAAGAAGATCAAGAAGAAGAAAAAGAAGATCAAGAAGAAAAAAAGAAGATCAAGAAGAAGAAAAAGAAGATCAAGAAGAAGAAAAAGAAGATCAAGAAGAAGAAAAAGAAGATCAAGAGAAAAAAAAAAGTCAAGAAGAGAAAAGAAGATCAAGAAGAAAAAAGAAGATCAAGAAGAAGAACAAGAAGATCAGAAGAGAAAAAGAAGATCAAGAGAAGAAAAGAAGATCAGAGAGAAAAGAAAATCAGAGAAAAGAATCAAGAAGAAGAAAAAGAAGATCAAGAAGAAGAAAAAGAAGATCAAGAAGAAAAAAGAGATCAAGAAGAAGAAAAGAAGATCAAGAAGAAGAAAAAGAAGATCAAGAAGAAGAAAAAGAAGATCAAGAAGAAGAAAAAGATCAAGAAGAAGAAAAAGAAGATCAAGAAGAACAAGAAGAACAAGAAGAAGAAAAAGATCAAGAAGAAGAAAAAGAAGATCAAGAAGAAGAAAAAGAAGATCAAGAAGAAGAAAAAGAAGATCAAGAAGAAGAAAAGAAGATCAAGAAGAAAAGAAGAAGATCAGAGAAGAACAGAGATCAAGAAGAAGAAAAAGAAGATCAAGAGAAGAAAAAGAAGATCAGAAGAAGAAAAAGAAAATCAGAAGAAAGAAGATCAAGAAAAGAAAGAGATCAAGAAGAAGAAAAAGAAAATCAAGAAGAAAAAGAAGATCAAGAAGAAAAAGAAGATCAAGAAGAAGAAAAAGAAGATCAAGAAGAAAAAGAAGATCAAGAAGAAGAAAAAGAAGATCAAGAAGAAGAAAAAGAAGATCAAGAAGAAGAAAAAGAAATCAGAAAGAAAAAGATCAAGAAAAGAAAAAGAAATCAAGAAGAAGAAAAAGAGATCAAGAGAAAAGAAGATCGGAAAAAAAGAAGATCAAGAAGAAGAAAAAGAAGATCAAGAAAAAGAAGATCAAGAAGAAGAAAAAGAAGATCAAGAAGAAGAAAAAGAAGATCAAGAAGAAGAAAAAGAAGATCAAGAAGAAGAAAAAGAAAATCAAGAAGAAAAAGAAGATCAAGAAGAAGAAAAAGAAGATCAAGAAGAAGAAAAAGAAGATCAAAAGAAGAAAAAGAAGATCAAGAAGAAAGAGTCAAAAAAAAAAGAAGATCAAGAAGAAAAAAGAAGATCAAGAAGAAGAAAAAGAAGATCAAGAAGAAGAAAGAAGATCAGAGAAGAAAAGAAAATCAAGAAGAAGAAAAAGAAGATCAAGAAGAAGAAAAAGAAGATCAAGAAGAAGAAAAAGAAGATCAAGAAGAAGAAAAAGAAGATCAAGAAGAAGAAAAAGAAGATCAAGAAGAAGAAAAAGAAGATCAAGAAGAAGAAAAAGAAGATCAAGAAGAAAAAGAAGATCAAGAAGAAGAAAAAGAAGATCAAGAAGAGGAAAAAGAGATCAAGAGAAGAAAATAAGATCAGACAGAAGAAAAGAAGATCAAGAAGAGAAAAAGAAATCGAAGAAAAAAAAGAAGATCAAGAAGAGAAAACAGAAGATCAAGAAGAGAAGAGGAGAGGAACGAAATCTAACACATTACTCAAAAGCAAAAGCAAAACAAGTTCACTCGCTTTTCATGATTTAACTTAAGAAAAGAAAAACATTGAATATAAAAAAAAAAACCTTAAATTAACACATTTCCAGGCTTCATGAAATACTACACAAATACAATTATCCAAAAGACAGGATTGGAAACAAAAAAAAAAAAAAGGCAACGTACTACGTAGCACACGCATACGCCAGCCTCAAAATAGCAACTCACACATCACCACACACCACACACAACAAAACCCACTACGGTTACAACACAAAAGGACAAACCTACCAGAACACAGATCTCTCTCTCTTCTCTCTCCTCTCTCTCTCTCTCTCTCTCTCCTCCCCCCCCCTCTCTTCTCTCCCCCCCTTCTTTCCCCCTTTCCCCCTCTCCCCTCTTCTTTTCCTTTTTTTCCCCCTTTCTTAAAAACAACCACAAACACCACGCCTTTCCTCCCCAAACCCACCCCCCCAACGTTTTAAGCAAGTTTAAACGATACCAGGGAGACCAACCCCCCCCCCGAAAAAAAGAAAGGGGCGAGAGAAATTTGAGGAAACGGGAAAAAAGGAAGAGGGGGCCCGGGGGAGAAGAGGGGAGAGGAAAAGGGAATGGGGGGGGAAGAGGGGGAAAGAGGAGGAGAGAGAGAGAGAGAGGGGAGAGAGAGGGAGGGGGGAAGGGAGAGGAGGGGGGAGAGGGAGAGAGAAGAGAGAGAGAGGGGAAGGGAGAGAGAGGAGGGGGAGAGAGAGAGAGGGGGGAAGAGAGCGAGGAGCGAGGCAAAAGAGAGAAGCGAAGAGAGCGGGCGAGGGGAGGCGAGGGGGAGAGAGGAGAGCGAGAAGAGGGGAGAGCGAGAGGGGGGGGAAGAGAAAGAGAGGAGAGAGAGGGGGGGTGGGGGAAAAAAGAGGAAGGAACCGGGGAAAAGGGAGAAGAGGGAAAATGAAGATCCCATTGGGAGCCCGACGGGTAAAAAGGGGCGGGGGGGGTTTGCCCTATAATTTTTGAGGAGGAAAAGGGGGGAGGGAGGGGAAAAAATGAGAAAAATAGGGAAAAAAAGGGGGGCGCGGGGGAAGGGGGAAAAAAGGCCCCCGGGGGGAAAGGGGTTTGAAAGGAAAAAGGGTGGGGGGAGGAAAAAAGGGGGGGGGAGGGGGGAAGGGGGCTGAAGGGGAGAGGGAGGGGGAAGAGAGGGGGGAAAAAAAGGAAGGGAGAGGGAGGGGGAAGGGGAAAGGATTGGGGGGGGGGAAAAAGGGAGGGTTGGGGGGAAGAGAGGGTTGGGGAGAGGGAAGAGAGGGTTGGGGAGAGGAGAGGAAGGAGAGGAAAAGGGAAGCAATGAAGGAGGGAGAGGGAGTGGGGAGAGGAGGGAGAAGGAGGGGGAAGAGAGGCTGGGGAGGGGGAAGAGAGGCTTGGGAGGGGGAAGAGAGGCTTGGGAGAGGGAAGAGAAGGTTGGGGAGAGGGGAAAGAGGGGTAAGGGGAAGCAATGAAGGAGGTGCAAGGGAGGATAGGATAATTTTCAGCTCGGGACATGAATTTGGAGAGACTGCCAAGAAAAAAAAAGAGCGGTTTGTGATGTAGAGAAAGAGAGCAAGGTATGTTTTGTTCTTTTTCCCTCTTTTTTTTCCTCCCTTCATTTCCTTCTGTCTATCTTTCCTTTATCTCTTCCACTTCATTCTCTTCCTTGCTCCTTTTTCCCCTTTCGCATCGTCTTCCTTTGTCTAATAATTCTTCCCCCGGCAAAGTTGGTCTCATTATTCTTCTCTCTTGCTCATAATTTGCATCCTCCTCCGCCTCTCCACTCTCTCACCTCTTCCTCTCCTCTTCCAGTACCCAAGCTATCTCTCTCTCTCTCTCTCTCTCTCTCCTCTCCTCTCTACTCTCTCTCTCTCCTCTCTCTCTCTCTCTTCTCTCTCTCTCTCTCTCTCTCTCTCTCACTTCCTCTTCACTCTTCCCAGTACACACACCCTCCTCTCTCTACTCTCTCTCTCTCTCTCTCTCTCTCTCTCTCTCTCCTCTCTCTCTCTCTCTCTCTCTTCTCTCTCTCTCTCTCTCTCTCTCTCTCTCTCTCTCTCTCGTCTCTCTCTCCTCTCTCTCTCTCTCTCTCTCTCTCTCTCTCTCTCCTCTCTCTCTCACTCTTCTTCTCTCTCTCTCTCACTTCCTTCTCTTCCAGTAAAAAACCCCTCCTCTCTCTCGTCTCTCTCTCTCTCTCTCTCTCTCTCTCTCTCTCTCTCCTCTCTCTCTCTCTCTCTCTCTCCTCTCTCTCTCTCTCTTCTCCTCCCTCTCTCCTCTCTCTCTCTCCTCTCTCTCTCTCTCTCTCTCTCTCTCTCTCTCTCTCTCTCTCTCTCGCATCAAACTTTAAAAAGAAAATATCAGAAAAAAACAAAATGTATCGAAACTTTTCCTCCTGCCAATACGAAGAACGAAAAACAATGCAGTCACTTTTTTTTTTCTTTTAAGCGTGAATAGATAAATAAATAAAAAAGTTATATTGTATCTACATAGCCTGGATAAAGATAGAAATAAAAATATATAAAAAGCACACAATTAGTTTGGTAAATGATGTTTAATGGTCGCAGGGTGAGTGAGGGAAAGTCGGTACAGAGAAGCAAGGGTGGGCGTAAAACTCTGCGGTGAACGCCGTGCCAGATTTCACTAACTCGGTTGACTTTTATGCAAATTGTTTTTATTATTATTATTACTACTAAATTATTATTGTTATTATTATCATCATTATCATTATCGTTGTCACCATTATTATTGTTGTTATCATCGTTGTTATTATTGTTATTATTGTTATTATTATCATCATTATCATTATCGTTGTCACCATTATTATTGTTGTTATCATCGTTGTTATTATTGGAATTATTGTTACAAATGGCCAAATCAAGGGAGAGAGAGCGTGTGGTAGCCTTGACCAATGACGCGACTCTCCTCCCCCCGCCACATCAATCATCACACTGAGAACAAACGATCTACCAAGCATGCGCAACCAAGGCCATGCCGGAAAAAAGCTATGTTGTCTCGTCCAAAGACTACTGTATTCTTTGTACTTTTATTGAACACATAATTATTCATGAACACCTTGCATATACAGTAGTCTTTGCCTCGTCACCCTGTGCATTCGGTCAGCGGTTTGAGTCCTCCTAGTTCGTGCTGACGTGGCGGCGCTTTGTATAGTCAATAACCTTGTAGTTGGTACTTGCAAAGGTCCTAGATAGGATGAAAATCTTATCTGAATTGCTCGTGCACATAGCGCGGGCCTACATAGGGCATACGCGATAGCTTCTGTTCGGCGGGTAACTAGAAAACCACTGCAGCAATTCAAAGCCGTAGCACACATACGTAGCGGTAGGCTTACGTAGCTTCTGGTGTGGCATCAGTTTGCAAAGTGATGTAACTAAATGCGGGTATTGGCAAGGGGTTCATACTAACTATGTGGACATAGAAAGGCTAAAAACGCATTTTTTTCAGTTTTGCTTTCTGATTAAGGATTACTTGAAATCGTGGGAGGAAGTGAGGGGGGCATGGAGGCAAGGACCCACTACTGAAGGGGGCGTGGAGGCAAGGACCCACTACTGAAGGGCGGCGTGGAGGCAAGGACCCACTACTGAAGGGGGCGTGGAGGCAAGGACCCACTACTGAAGGGGGCGTGGAGGCAAGGACCCACTACTGAAGGGGGCATGGAGGCAAGGACCCACTACTGAAGGGGGCGTGGAGGCAAGGACCCACTACTGAAGGGGGCGTGGAGGCAAGGACCCACTACTGAAGGGGGCGTGGAGGCAAGGACCCACTACTGAAGGGGGCGTGGAGGCAAGGACCCACTACTGAAGGGGGCAGTGGAGGCAAGGGACCCACTACTGAAGGGGGCGTGGAGGCAAGGACCCACTACTGAAGGGGGCGTGGAGGCAAGGACCCACTACTGAAGGGGCGTGGAGGCAAGAGACCCACTACTGAAGGGGGCGTGGAGGCAAGGACCCACTACTGAAGGGGGCATGGAGGCAAGGACCCACTACTGAAGGGGCATGGAGGCAAGGACCCACTACTGAAGGGGGCATGGAGGCAAGGACCCACTACTGAAGGGGGCATGGAGGCAAGGACCCACTAGTGAAGGGGGCGTGGTGCTAAAAAGGTTAAACAACACTACGCTCAAGAAAAATAAAATAAGGGTAATAATAGTAGGTTGATGATAAGATTTTCGCAGTTTAGTAATTTATATGCAGGCAATCAGGCGGAACTAATTCTACAGCGAAAGTTTGTTGTGAAGAAGAAATTTTTCATGTTATTTTCTCCTCAGTATCTTTATATTTTGCCTTGCATCTTTCTGCCTTGAGCCGAGTGTATAAAGTCAAAATTAACTGGAGATTTACTGAAGAAGAGGCGACTATGAAAGTTACGGAGGGAGGGAGGGAGGGAGGGAGGGAGGGAGGGAGGGAGGGAGGGAGGGAGGGAGGGAAGGAGGGAGGGAGGGAGGAGGGATGGAGGGAGGGAGGAGGGAGGGAGGGAGGGAGGGAGGGTACAGAGAGGAAGGAGGGAGGAAGAAGAGTAGGGAGTCATTAACCTTCATTATCTTCCCTTTCTCAAGAGTTTATAGTCAAGATTTTAAGAGCAATGAAGCTTGGAACCCCCCCCCCTCCCTCCCTCTCTCTCTGCTCTGTCTGCTCTGTCTCTGTCTCTGTCTCTGTCTCTGTCTCTGTCTCTGTCTCTGTCTCTGTCTCTGCTCTGTCCTGTCTTTTCTCTGTCTCTCTCTCTCTCTCTCTCTCTCTCTCTCTCTCTCTCTCTCCCCTCTCTCTCTCTCTCTTCTCTCTCTCTCTCTCTGCTCTCTCTCTCTCTCTCTCTCTCACTAGCCTCTCACCTCTCGCCTCCTACAGCAAGCTTATTACAATATCGGCTTTCAATGATATCAGCGTCCAATATCACAGTTGGCATGCTCTCTCTCTCTCTCTTATCTCTCTCTCCCCTCTCTCTCTCTCTCTCCTCTCTCTCTCTCTCTCTCTCTCTCTCTCTCTCTCTCTCTCTCTCTCTCTCTCTCTCTCTCTCTCTCTCTCTCTCCCTCTCTCTCCCTCCCCTCCTCTCCCCCCTCCCCTCACCATCCCCTCACCTCCTCACACTCCCTCCCTACTCTCTCTCATCTCACTCACTCACACTCACATCTCTCTCTCTCTCTCCTCTCTCTCTCTTCTCTCTCTCTCTCTCTCTCTCTCTCTCTCTCTCCTCCCCTCTCTCTCTCTCTCTCTCTCTCAATACCACTTCACAGGCTCAAAACTACATAATATTTTAAAAGGATGACACGTTTCATTCTCTTAATTAATGATATTTTTTTGTTTCTCTCATTTGTCATTCTCATTTCCGGTTAATCTGAATTACTCGACAGCCGGAACACAATGGAATCGATGACTTTTACCAGACTAAATTTCCTTGGAACAAAACTACCACGTAATATACTTAACCCTTTGAGGCCCAGAACGTAATTTCTATTGTAATATGACTTACCATTAGACGATTTTGAGTGACTATAAGTAATATTTTATAGATATAACCTGTTTAGTATCCTTGTCAAGTAACTTATTTGGTATATTTAGTTACTTTTTCGTTATTTTATGGCTAACAACAGACGATTTCATATAGCCAAGGAAAGATCTGGGCGTGAAGGGGTTAATTAAGAGAACCACGAATTGAAGTATTTATTGAAACTTAATAGGAACAAGAGTTTTCATTTAGTTATAGATTGGTCAGCGGTTCGAGTCCGCCTAGTTCGTGCTGACGTGGCGGCGCTTTGTATAGTCAATAACCTTGTAGTTGGTACTTGCAAAGTGTCTAGATAGGATGAAAATCTTATCTTATCTTAGTTATAAATTGTTAAAAGATCTGGTCATGTATTTTTGAGAGGATCGCGTAAAGGTGTTTAAGAATTTAGAGCAGAAAATTTAATGTCACTTACTTAGAAGCCAGAAAAGACACACACATAAAAGTAGAAGAAAATGTTTTGATATTTACTTTTATTTTTTAAGATAGTTGATAGATTTAATATATAGTAGTAATGATTAATAGATATTTTATAATTTTATAATTAATAGATATTTAGTTTAATAGATAGTAGTTTGATAGTAGATAAATTTAAGATAGCTTTTAAGATAGATTTAAGATAGTTTTTAAGATAGATTTAAGATAGTTTTTAAGATAAATTTAAGATAGTTTTTAAGATAAATTTAAGATAGTTTTTAAGATAGATTTAAGATAGTTTTTAAGACAGATTTAAGATAGTTTTTAAGACAGATTTAAGATAGTTTTTAAGACAGATTTAAGATAGCTTTTAAGACAGATTTAAGATAGTTTTTAAGATAGATTTAAGATAGCTTTTAAGATAGATTTAAGATAGTTTTTAAGATATACTTAAGATAGTTTTTAAGATAGATTTGATAGTTTTTAAGATAGCTTTTAAGATAAATTTAAGATAGTTTTTAAGATAGTTTTTAAGATAGTTTTTAAGATAAATTTAAGATAGATTTTAAGATAGATTTAAGATATTTTTTAAGATATATTTAAGATAGTTTTTAAGATAGATTTGATGGTTTTTAAGATAGATTAAAAATAGTTTTTAAGATAGATTAAAAATAGTTTTTAAGATAGATTTAAGATAGTTTTTAAGATGGTTTTTAAGATAGATTTAAGATAGTTTTTAAGATAGATTTGATAGTTTTGAAGATAGATTAAAGATAGTTTTGAAGATAGATTTAAGATAGTTTTTAAGATAGATTTGATAGTTTTTAAGATAGCTTTAAGATAGTTTTTAAGATAGATTTAAGATAGTTTTTAAGATAGTTTTTAAGATAGATTTAAGATAGTTTTAAAAATGGTTTTTAAGATAGATTTAAGATAGTTTTTAAGATAGATTTAAGATAGATTTAAGATAGATTTAAGATAGTTTTAAAAATGGTTTTTAAGATAGATTTAAGATAGTTTTTAAGATAGATTTAAGATAGTTTTTAAGATACATTTAAGATAGATTTAAGATAGTTTTTAAGATACATTTAAGATAGATTTAAGATAGTTTTTAAGATAGATTTAAGATATGATTTAAGATAGATTTTAAGATAGTTTAAAAATGGTTTTTAAGATAGATTTAAGATAGTTTTTAAGATAGATTTAAGATAGTTTTTAAGATACATTTAAGATAGATTTAAGATAGTTTTTAAGATACATTTAAGATAGATTTAAGATAGTTCTTAAGATGGATTTAAGATAGATTTAAGATAGATTTAAGATAGTTTTAAAAATGGTTTTTAAGATAGATTTAAGATAGTTTTTAAGATAGATTTAAGATAGTTTTTAAGATACATTTAAGATAGTTTTTAAGATAGTTTTTAAGATAGTTTTTAAGATAGTTTTAAGATAGTTTTAAGATAGTTTTAAGATAGATTTAAGATAGTTTTAAGATAGATTTAATATAGATTTAAGATAGTTTTTAAGATAGATTTAAGATAGTTTTTAAGATAGTTTAAGATAGTTTTTAAGATAGTTTAAGATAGTTTAAGATAGTTTCACGCTTGTTAAATCACATCTTTCCATTACTAATTTTTTTCACGATTGCTAATTTTATCTTTACTTATTTTTTGTTTTTTCATCTAATTTAAGTCAACAGATTTGGCGGTGAAATTATCGTATGTGTTTTGAGATGCGTTTATGGAATGTTAAATAACAGTGTTCATTTTAATACCTGCGTACTAATAACTGCTGTGTGTGTGTGTGTGTGTGTGTGTGTGTGTTGTGTGTGTGTGTGTGTGTGTGTGTGTGTGTGTGTGTGTGTGTGTGTGTGTGTGTGTGTGTGTGTGTGTGTGTGTGTGTGTGTGTGTGTGTGTGTGTGTGTGTGTGTGTGTGTGCGCGTGTGTGTGGGGCTATAACTTTCACCTCTCTGACATATTGGAATTAAACGTATAAAAGTGTTTCTACTTGTATTTGTAACTCTTGCCTTCTGTTGTATTAAATTATATTTGTTGTAGAGCTTCGCATGTTAATCTCTCTCTCTCTCCTTCTCTCCTCTCTCTCTCTCTCTCTCTCTCCTTCTCTCTCTCTCTCTCTCTCTCTCTCTCCTCTCTCTCTCTCTCTCTCTCTCTCTCTCTCTCTCTCAACGATCCTTCCCACTGGACACATTATCTTCGTATTAGAGGTGATGTATTGAACGTTGCCTCCGCCGCTGCTAGGAGGAGTAAAGACGAGAGCAGGGAAGGAAGGAAGGAAGGAAGGAAGGAAGGAAGGAAGGAGGAAGGAAGGAAGGAAGGAAGGAAGGAAGGAAAGAATAGAGGGAAGGAAGGAAGGAATTAGGGAGGGAGGGAAGGAGGGAGGGAGGGAAGGAGGGAGGGAGGGAGGGAGGGAGGGAGGGAGGGAGGGAGGGAGGGAGGGAGGGAGGGAGGAAGTAAGGAAGAAAGGAAGGAATAGAGGGAAGGAAGGAAGAGGGAAGGGGATGAAGGAAGAAAGAAAGGAAGGTCAGGAAGGAAGGAAGAAAGGAAGACAGGAAGGAAGGAAGAAAGGAAGGACAGGAAGGAATAGAGGGAAGGAAGGAAGAGTGATAGGGATGAAGGAAGGAAGGAAGGAAGGAAGGAAGGAAGAAAGGAAGGACAGGAAGGAAGGAAGGAAGAAAGGACAGGAAGGAAGGAAGTAAGGACAGGAAGGAATAGAGGAAGGAAGGAAGGAAGGAAGGAAGGAAAGAAGGAAGCAAGGAATACAGGGAAGGAGGAAATAAGGAAGAATGAAAGGGAGGAACAGGAGTATTCTAGTTAATGGGGAGGAATGGAGGGAGAGGGAGGGTTAGGAGGGAGACGAAGCGGGGTAAAGGAAGGGAGGGATGGGGCGGAAGGGAGGGATGGGCGGAAGGGAGGGTTGTGGGGTGGAAGGGAGGGTTGTGGGTGGAAGGGAGGTTTGTTGGGTAGAAGGGAGGGTTGTGTGGAAGGGAGGGATGAGTGGAAGGGAGGGTTGTGGGGTGGAAGGGAGGGATGAGTGGAAGGGAGGGATGGGCGGAAGAGAGGGATGGGGTGGAAGGGAGGGATGAGTGGAGGGGAGGGTTGTGGGGTGGAAGGGAGGGATGGTGGAAGGGAGGGAAAGTGTGGGGAAGGGGGTGGAGGAACACGCAGGAATATTGCCTGTGGGACCAAATATTCGAAATACAATGTAATACAAACAATGCAATACTAGGATATCAATACGCACACACACACACACGCACACACTCATGCACACACACACACACATACATACATACACACACACATACACACTCATGCACACACACATGCACACACACCCACCCACACACACACACACACACACACACACACACACACACACACTCACACACACACTATTATTTCTAAAACTTGTGTGCAGTGGAGTGACCAGTGTATGCCAAAATATCACATTGCGTGCGTGTGCGTGTGTGTGTGTGTGTGACAACCAGGGCCGGATTATCCTATAGGCTAGTATAGGCTGCAGCCTAGGGCCCCTCAAGCTTGGGGGCCCCAAACCTGGGGTCCCTGCTAAAAGATTTCCATATATAATTTTTTTTGAAAAATGATATTTTGCATTGCTGAATAATTCATTTAACATAAAATAAAATTACAAATAATTTGAGATAAAGGGCCCCTGTTTGAGGCCCTTTATTTGAGATAAAGGGCCTCTGTTTGAGGCCTTTATTTGAGATAAAGGGCCCCTGTTTGGGACCCTAGCTGTAAATCATGGGGCCCCAGTCCATGTTTGTTTATCATCGTGCTAAACACAGTAAAACACTTATTTGTGAATGTAGCGTATATATTGTTTTTCAGCTCACTTATATTGCTATACAATGTAAAAAAAATTCGGGTGCGGGCGAGTTAGAGGGTGGCTCCGTGTGAGGGGGCCCACAATTTAATTAGCCTAGGGGCCCCAAAAGGTCATAATCCGGCCCTGGTGACAACCCTAGCACCCTCATCCCCTCCTCCCTCAAAACACACACACACAGTCACACCGGTCACACACACACACACACACACCACACAATGAACAAGTTTCCGGTCTTTTACAGGAACTACCTCGTGTAGGTCTCGCGGCCTCTTGTAGCTTCCTTATTTTCTTATGTTCTTGTTTGTTCTCCTAGATAAGATATTCCCTTTAGTATAAAATGTGGATAATATTAGTATGACAACCAAACAATTCGCAAAAAATGAAAACGTATGAAAAAAAAAAACAATTTAACCTACCACTAAAAGTTACTGCTATTAAATTTATTGTAAACCTACGTGAATATAGTCTAGTTTACACCAAGATCAATACACTTTAAATAGTACTGGTACAATAGATAGATAGATAGATCAGTACAATAGATAGTACGTCTATTAATCTTGGTTTACACGGCCTGAATGTAGCCTCCGAGCCATAAGGACATAAACGCAAACTAAGATATGTGAAAATAGTACTACTGCACTATCAAGCTTTGTGGCTAAAGAGTGAGTACAAAGCCGCGACCTACACTTGGCTGCCTGGAGACCACGACTCCCACGGCGCTGCAATAGTAATGTGGCGGTGGAAGTCACGCCGCCAGCCTCCCTGCCACCCTGGGAAAACTGAGAAAGCGGCGGATTTCTCGATCACCGTGGGAACAAGTATTGGGTTCATATTGAAGGGTGACTCAACAGGCTTTACTTGCACGTCTGAATGGCTTGTATCTAATTTTGTTTATTTATGTATTTATGTATGAATGGTTAGAGTTAGGGTGTGTTTATCTGTGTTTCTGGTCCACATTCACTCCACTCTTCACATTCATCGTATCCTGGCCTCCCTTTCCACTCACTCCACCTCTATATAATTCACTAATCCACTTCCTCATTCTTTTCCCTCATTACTCACTCTATGCAACATCTATCTCATTCTATTGTTCATTATACACACGTCTCCTTCCTAATCTTCTAAGCAATCAACTAACTTCACCATTCACTCCCTCCATTCCCGCGCTTGTGTTCAAACTCTCTCACACACACACACACACACACCACATCATGGCTCCCTCCCTTCTCAACACTGCCTAACACCACCACATAAAATACTTCCCCCCTATCATCTATTTTCTACCTTCAGGGAGTCGTTGGCGTGTCCTCCGGGTTTCCACAATGATCCTCGACCTTTCTTGGTGTCTCTGTGTCGGTGTGGCGTCGCTGAGCCTCCTGTGGGACTTGCAAGGTCCAGAAATGTTGTAGACGCCGTACAGTGGGCATCGACGGAGAACCTGTGATGGCTGCTGCTGGTGCGCGGATACCCTCACCTTTCTTTACGTCTGCGCACTGCTTCATTCTTTGTGGCTGCTTCATTCTTTGTGGTTCATTAGTGTGTCTTACAGAAGGAAAAGCAAAAGTGCAGGACAAAAATAATATAACCAGTGCGATGTGTATTTTTGTGAAGGGTGATATCTTATAAAATTTAATAACTTCGTCTTCTTTATTGTAACATGAATTTTTGTCAGTGTGTGTCAGCAGAGGGTGGAGCTCTCTCTCGTAGGCCTCGGTGGAGCACGGCTGCGTCCCGCCCGCCGTTACCGATGCTGGGTAATAAAACTTCCCTTGGCTCACTCACTTTGTATACTTTGAAAGCAAAATACAGGAACTTCTTATTTTCAACGGTAAGTTATACACCAGGACTATACAGAGGAGGGACACGCTAGTCACGCTAGGTATATACAAACACAACGAAGCCTATAGTTTATTCATATATTCATATATATATATATATATTTCGTACTCTCAAGTGAGAACATTCTGACTCTAAACTGTATCACGAAGTGTAATATATATCATATATTATAAAGTATGTATTTACAGGGAGCGTTTTCGGCGGCGGAAACTTGGCAACACCGTAAATATACATATATCTTTGAAAACACTACAACACGGCGGTGAGTGTTGCGTCAAGTTGTCACTCACGGGCGGCGGCGGCGGGGAGGGAGGAGGCCGCCCGCTGAGGAGGCTGAGGGGCGGCGCGCGCTGGGGCACGGCCTTCTATATACTGTATATAGAAGGCCGTGGCTGGGGAGGCCTGCAGGATTGGCACAAGACCTCCAACGCGGGACTATCCACAGTATATCCAGCGACAGTAGGATGAGAGGGAGGAGGGAGAGGGGTGAGAGGGAATGAATGGGTTGCGTGAAGAGTGTGTTATGGGTACTCGCACTCGCGACTCGCAGGAAAGATGTGGGAAGTATTCACAAGGCGTCATCAGGTCCCACTGTCGCTGGTTGGGTTGGGATTTTATAAACAAGGTATTGAGACGGCCGAGCAGGGCGGAGAGGAGACAGGATCGCGAACCCAATGTTTACCTCCACTGACATAACTACTACTGCTACCTCTACTACTACTACTACTTTTACTAGCACTACTACTACTGTTACTACCACTACTACTACTGTTACTGCCACTACTACTACTGCTACCTCTACCACTACTACTACTGTTACTGCCCCTACTACTACTGCTACCTCTACCACTACTACTACTGTTACTGCCACTACTACTACTGCTATCTATACCACCAATACTACTGCTACTACTATTACTACTACTATACTGTTTCTGCCACTGTTACTGCCACTACTACTACTACTACTACTACTACTACTACCAACCACTATCACTACTATTTCTCCTACTCCCCCTCCTTTTACTACTACTACTACTACTACTACTACTACTACTATTACTACTACCACACTACCACCACCACCACCACCCCCACTATAGTCGCCTCACCATTGGACGCACCACCACCATCACCACCTCTAACCTAACACGCAGCAAGGGAAGTCAATGAACGGGCGTGGCGGTGCCTGGATCATGCCGCCGCCGCCCTCGCCCCCTGCAGCGCCAGCGGGAGAACCCAACACCCGATGAGAAGGTAGGTAAGTCTTGGATAGGTAAGCGACGGGCTGGCGGAGGAGCTTGGGGGACCCTGGCCGTAGTTAGGAAGGCCGTGGCTAGACTGCGAGAAAATGTCTGAAAGGGAAAGTGTTGTAAGGAAATGTTATATAGACAAATATTTATAATTCTGTCCAAAATCAAAATATCTGAACTGTGATTAATAACTGTTTAAATTAAAAATATATAAGAGAAAGTATTGTAAGGTAATGTTATATATACAACTATTCATAATTCTGTCTAAAATATCTGAAAGAACTCTAAGGAAATGTATCTATGCAAATATTCATAGTTCTGTCCAAAAAATCTGAGCGAAAGTATTGTAAGGAAATGTTATATTATCTATATTACGTTACAAATAGGCCCTCATGATTCTGTCCTATGTTAAGACTTGATAGATATCGTATGCATTCATTTTGTTATAGCATGGGTGTTTTTAGCTATCGTACTTGTTATAATAGGTATCGTACTTGTTATAATAGGTATCGTACGTGTTATATAATAGGTATCGTACTTGTTATAATAGCTATCGTACTTGTTATAATAGGTATCGTACTTGTTATAATAGGTATCGTACTTGCTATAATAGGTATCGTACTTGTTATAATAGGTATCGTACTTGTTATAATAGGTATCTTACTTGTTATAATAGCTATCGTACTTGTTATAATAGGTATCTTACTTGTCATAATAGGTATCATACTTGTCATAATAGGTATCGTACTTGTTATAATAGGTATCGCACTTGTTATAATAGGTATCGTACTTGTTATAATAGCTATCGTACTTGTTATAATAGCTATCGTACTTGTTATAATAGCTATCGTACTTGTTATAATAGGTATCGTACTTGTTATAATAGGTATCGTACTTGTTATAATAGGTATCGTACTTGTCATAATAGGTATCGTACTTGTTATAATAGGTATCGTACTTGTCATAATAGGTATCGTACTTGTTATAATAGGTATCGTACTTGGTATAATAGGTATCGTACTTGTTATAATAGGTATCGTACTTGGTATAATAGGTATCGTACTTGTTATAATAGGTATCGTA
>JACEEZ010000536.1:464942-469942 GCA_016584305.1 Chionoecetes opilio
TCACTCACTCTCACTCACTCACTCACTCACTCTCTCTATCTCACTCACTCTCTCACTTCCTCTCTCTCTCTCACTCACTCTCTCTCACTCACTCATTCACTCACTCACTCACTCTCTCTATCTCACTCACTCTCTCACTTCCTCTCTATCTCACTCACTCTCACTTCCTCTGTCTCTCTCACTCACACTCTCTCTCTCTCTCTCTCTCTCTCTCTCTCTCTCTCTCTCTCTCTCTCTCTCTCTCTCTCTCTCTCTCTCTCTCTCTCAAGGGCAGAGGCACCACAGGGTTCATCTTTCCCCCGGGACGTGTCTAGCCTCGTATAATGACCCCATATATTCCTCCCGCCCTATAGATCGCCTCCCGCCTCCCTCCTCCCGCGTCTGAGATTACTTCAAGTCGCCGATGATGTATTGCTCCTCCACTAAGACTAAGATTGCCTCGCTCACCCCGAGACGCGAGGTAATATTCAGTGCTTTAAGTCAAGAAAGTGAAAATTTTACGCTCGTACAAGATTTCAGGCTATTCATCTATTATTATCATATATTTTGTTATCTTCTGTGTTGTTTAATTTACTTCTTGTCTCTCATTTATAGTTATATAATGTCAGTTATAATTACATACACTGTAGAAGGTTATAATGGAGTAGTTAATAATGCTAAATTCACGAGTTTAATGATATACTAGATGGAAAAAACAACTTAGCAATCGATATGTTTAAGAATCGCTTAAGTTATCATTCATTACAAACACTGCAGCTTATAATGAAGGGATTACCTCAACCCCTTCATCCCCAGATCTTCTCTTTGCTATAAAAAATCGTCTGTTGTTAGCCATCAAATTACGAAAGGTGACTGAATATACCAAATTAGATAGTGGACAGGGATACTAAACAGGTCATAGCTATAAAATATTGCTTATACTCACTAAAAATCGTCTAATGATGGTTATATTACATTGGAAATTACGTTCTGGGTCTCAAGGGGTTAAGAATCGCGTAAGTTATCATTACAAACACTGTGGTCATACTGAAGGGATTAGCTGAAGGGTAAAGCTATAGGGATATATAATAGTTCCGTTTCTGGTTTCCTCTCTCGGCATCTCGGCTCAGCGTGAGAAATTCATCGCTAAATTGACCGCGAGACTTTTTATCCCAACTTTTAACTCGTGTTTTTAAGTTACTATTAGGGGAACACTGACAGTCGAGTTTTTTTTCTTTTCTTTTTGCAATCTTATATTTCCGTTTTTTTTGTTTATTCTGCCAACGAATGTTGTGAGGTGTTATTTTTTCATCATACCGTTGGAGGTGTCTGATTTTCCGTTTCTGTTATGTTTTTGTCCTGTTTGTTGAGTGTTTTTACAGTTTTTCCCGAAAACGTTTACTATTTATCAATTTTATTTCGCAATTGGATTATTCAATCTATTTCCGTTTTGGAGATTTTTTATATTTTGATCAAATCTATATTTCCGTTTTTTAATTTTTTTTTTTAAACTTATATTTCTTTTGTATTTTTTTTAGTTTATTTATCCAACTGTTTCCGTGTTTACAATGTTGAGTTTTTTTTATTTATTTTTTCCAATCTTATATTTCCGTTTTTCTGTTTTTGTTTTGCTTTTGTTTTTTCTCGCCTTTACATTTCCCCTTTTTTTGGCATTAAATCAAACAATCTCCTTTAGTTCCTCTTCTGTTGTCTAAAATAGCACAATATAAAGTGTATCTCAAGTTGGTGTCAATACTGTGGTAGAAGGTGTACATTTTTTCTCTCATATAGTTTCTCTTCTCTTGCCTAAAATAGCACAATGAAAAGAAAATAACCTAAAATATACCTCAAATAACCAAAAAATACCTAATATAAACCTCAAATAACCTAAAATATACCTCAAATAACCAAGAAATAGCTAAAACAAGCTAAAATATACCTCAAATAACCTCAAATAACCTAAAATATACCTCAAATAACCTAAAATAACCTAAAATAACCTAAAATAAACCTCAAATAACCTAAAGTATACCTCAAATAACCAAGAAATAGCTAAAATAAGCTAAAATATACCTCAAATAAACAAAAAATAGCTAAAACACCCTAAAATATACCACAAATAACCAAAAAATTGCTAAAACCACGTAAAATATACCGCAAATAAACAAAATATAGCTAAATTAACCTCAAATAACCTCAAATAACCTAAACTAAACCTAAAATAGCCAAAAATAAACCTAAAATAATCCAAACTAAAATAATATACCTAAAAACGGTTATTTTAGCCCTAGCCTAACCTAACCGAACCTAAGTTACCTAACCTGACCTAACCTCCCCCCTCCCTCCCTCCATATAGAAAGTTTCTCTCAAGTTGGTGTCAATACTGTTATACTCGTAAGATGATCTGAGGAACTTGAATTTATTCTCTTAAGTTTGCATTAAGACTTAGTTAATACTGGGAAAATAAATGTGGTGAGTGTAAGTGGTGGTGTATTAAACTTCTACTAACTTTGGATTTATTTTACTAACTAATTTTATTTAAGTAAGTAATTTTATTTAACTAACAAATTTTATTGAACTAACTAATTTTATTTAAGTAAGTAATTTTATTGAACTAACATATTTTATTTCACTAACTAATTTTATTTAACTAACTAATTTTATTGAACTAACATATTTTATTGAACTAGATAATTTTATTTAACTAGCTAATTTTATTTAACTAATTAATTTTATCTAACTAACTAATTTTATTTCACTAACTAATTTTATTGAATTAGCTTATTTTATTTAACTAACTAATTTTATTTAACTAACTTATTTTATTTAACTAACTAATTTTATTTAACTAACTAATTTTATTCAACTAGATAATTTTATTTAACTAACTAATTTTATTCAACTAGCTAATTTTATTCAACTAGCTAATTTTATTTAACTAGCTAATTTGATTTAACTAACAAATTTTATTGAACTAACTCATTTTATTGAACTAACTAATTTTATTGAACTAACTCATTTTATTAAACTAACTCATTTTACTCAACTAACTCATTTTATTGAACTAACAATTTTATTGAACTAACTCATTTTATTGAACTAACAAATTTTATTGAACTAACTCATTTTATTGAACTAACTCATTTTACTCAACTAACTCATTTTATTGAACTAACAACTTTTATTGAACTAACTCATTTTATTTAACTAACTAATTTTATTTAACTAACTAATTTGATTTAACTAATTTTATTCAACTAACTCTTTTTATTTAACTAACTAATTTTATTTAACGAACTAATTTTATCTAACGAACTAATTTTATCTAACGAACTAATTTTATCTAACGAACTAATTTTATCTAACGAACTAATTTTATCTAACGAACTAATTTTATCTAACGAACTAATTATATCTAACGAACTAATTTTATCTAACTAACTCATTTTATCTAACTAACTAATTTTATCTAACGAACTAATTATATCTAACGAACTAATTTTATCTAACTAACTCATTTTATCTAACTAACTAATTTTATCTAACGAACTAATTATATCTAACGAACTAATTTTATCTAACTAACTCATTTTATCTAACGAACTAATTTTATCTAACGAACTAATTATATCTAACGAACTAATTTTATCTAACTAACTAATTATATCTAACGAACTAATTATATCTAACGAACTAATTTTATCTAACTAACTAATTATATCTAACGAACTAATTTTATCTAACTAACTAATTATATCTAACGAACTAATTATATCTAACTAACTAATTTTATTAAACTAACTAATTTTATCTAACTAACTAATTTTATCTAACTAACTAATTTTATCGAACTTACTAATTTTATTGAACTAACTCATTTTATCTAACTAACTAATTCAACCTCTCCACCTCTGTCCATCCAGGAAAAAAAGCTAGTTTGTGTAGTTTCTAGTTCAACATTTGTACTTTTTGTTCATTTTGACGCTGTTTCCGCCCTCAGTGTTTGTCATGATTCCTTTCCTTTTCCTCCCTTCCTTTTTTCCCTTTCCCACATCCTCCTATCCTCCGTTGCCTCACAGAATAATTTTCCTGTAACCTATTTCCCCTCCATTCCTTACATCACTTTCCCTTCCTCTCCCCTCCTGTCTCTCCTCCTCTCCCCTATTTCCCTAACCATTTTGTCCTTTCCCCTCTATCTGTTTCCTATTCCTATCCTCTTTCTATGTACCTATTTTTTATTCTACACCACCCCCTCTACCTAACCTAACCTAACCTAACCTAACCTAACCTATTCCTATCCTCTTTCTATGTACCTATTTTTTACTCCATACCACCACCTCTACCTAACCTAACCTAACCTAACCTAACCTAACCTAACCTAACCTAACCTATTCCTATCTTCTTTCTATTTACCTATTCTCACTCCATACCACCACCTCTACCTTGCCTAACACATCATCTCCCCCTTCATCTCCTCCCTTAGTCTCCTTTCCCCTCCCTTTCCTTTCCTCCTTCTTCACTTCATCTCACGCCCCCCTAAAGGCACGTGTCACCTCAGCCTCACACGGGACACTTTTTTCCGGCATCTTTTGGTATTTTGCTACTATACCAAAAGATGCCCGTAGTGGTGGCCAAAAAATGCGCGTTCGTCACACGGCGTCTTGGCTACGAGGATCTTCTTGCACGATTCATAAGTCTTGAATTGAAGAATGCGATTGAATTAAATATGATTGAAGTCTTCTGGCACGATGCATAATGTAAGTTTGGTTGCGGGTCCTGGAAGATGCCAGTAGAAGATGCTGTAGCCGAGACGCTATGTCAAATTACATGTACACTATTCAGTAGGTTATAAGTGGATACTGTAGAGCATGTGTTTGTACTTTCTCATCATTGTGTTCATGAAGCTGTTTCTATTCAAGCTGGAAAAGCATAGATTTTAAAAGGAAATTGGGAAAAACTGGTTCACAAATAGGGTGGTGAATGATTGGAATGGACTCAGTCGTCAGGTAGTTAGTGCGGAG
>JACEEZ010000536.1:474942-477442 GCA_016584305.1 Chionoecetes opilio
GTGTGTGTGTGTGTGTGTGTGTATGTGTGTGTGTGTGTGTGTGTGTGTAGGAAGGGCAAGGAAAGGGTGCAAAAGGAAAGGTTGTGAAAGCGTAAGGCGAAGAAGAAAGACAAAGCGAAGGAGACTATGAGTGAGGAAGAAAATAAGTGTTATAACGAATACGTGTGAGGAGAGAGAGAGAAGGAAGAGAAATATGGAAGGAGATCGTTTAGGAGGAGGAAGAAGGAGATAGGAGGGAGGAGGAGGAAGGAGGAAGGTTAGGGAGAGAGGGAGGAGGAGGAGGAAGGTAAGGGAGGGAGAGAGGGAGGAGGAAGGGAGGGAGCGAAGGAAAGTTTCTCAGGAGTTGCAACAGCGTAGTGATGGTGCGATTGTGATAAGGGGAAAAGGGTGTTAGGAGATTAATGGTTGTGTGTGTGAGAGAGAGAGAGAGAGAGAGAGAGAAGAGGAGAGAGAGAGAGGAGAGAGAGAAGAGAGAGAGAGAGGAGAGAGAGAGAAGAGAGAGAGAGAGAGAGAGAGAGAGAGAGAGAGAGAGAGAGAGAGAGAGAGAGAGAGAGAGAGAGAGAGAGAGAGAGAGAGAGAGAGAGAGAGAGAGAGTAAATGTTAATCCAAAAAAACAATCTACAATAAAACAATTTCCCATCAAATCTTGCGTTGCTCTTCTCCCTTGGGATTGTTTTCGCGATTTTTCCTTTTCGCGATTTTTCTTTTTCGCGACTTTTCCTTTCGTCTCCCTCGTTTCCATTTCCGGTCTACTCTCCTCCTTCTACTCTTTTCATCTATTCTTTTTCCTCTAATCTTTTTCCTCTACTCATTTTTTTCCCACCAAACTATTTTCAGCCTAAACCTTTCTCTTGCTTGACTCACTTTCCATCTTTTCATACTTTTTTTTACCTGCTGAGACATGTATATTTTCCCATCTTCTCTGCGTACACCCTGACCTCCCCCCCCCCTCCCCCCCACACCCACACACACACACACACACACACACACACACACACCTGCTTTCTTCACAAACTTTCCCTCCCCTCCACACCTACACACACGCTTCACTACTTTCTCCTCTGCAAACTTTCCACACTTCCCTAACATACTTGTCACACTTCCCCTCCCCTCAACCCTACTTTACGATCACCCTTCCTTCTAATCTGCAACACACATAGACTTGATATTCATATATAAGAATAGATCTGTCATCCTTATCAATTTTCCTTTTTAACAATGATGTGATCTTAAATATCTGTTCATTGCATATCCTACGTTATCTAAGTCTTCCATCTTTCTATTTTATCTTATACCAACTTGAAAAATCATATATTACTACTGCTACTACTGCTACTACTACTACTACTACTACTACTACTACTACTACTACTACTACTACTACTACTACTACTACTACTAGTACTCCCACACCAGAGCTGGGTAGTATTTAAATACATTTGTATTTAAATACGTATTCAAATACATTTGTGTAATTAGAACTGTATTTATAAATACATTGGTTTTCACGTATTTAAATACTTTAATGAGTATTTAAATACACTGTATTTAAATACTAATGATATAAAAATTAAATAACTTTTTATCGGATAACTATTCAATAATCTCAATTCATAATCTCAATTACTCAAGTTAATTAGTTAATTAATTAATACACAAAAAGAAAGTATCCTTTATCATTTATCAAACATTTTATATTGTTAATCATGAATTACTGAATTCATGTTAAAATTTGTGTATTTAAAATGTATTTACAAATGTATTCAAATACAATTGATGTATTTAGTATTTAGTATTTACATACATTCGTAAAATGAATTTAGTATTTGGTATTTAGATACATTTCTCCCATGTATTTAGTATTTAGTATTTAAATACATTCAATGTATTTAGTGCCCAGCTCTGTCCCGCACCCAAACCCTACCAGAACCCAAAACACCCCACCACTACCCTACCCAAACCACTCTTCCCTCACACACTCTCACACACACTCTCTCACACTCCTGCCTCCTCTACTCACATCGCACATTGAGCACCATTCTCTTGCTCTTGATGGGCGGCACGGTGTTGCTGGCAATGCAGTGGTAGTGGCCCATGTCCCCGCGTGTCACCGTGGCGAAGGAGAGCACCGCCGTCGTCCGCTTCAGTCCGTTCATGTCCACCGTGTTACTGGAGGCTGCGGGAGACGTGAAGAAGGGGTGAAGGAGGTGACGAAGGTGGTGGTGGTGGTGGTGGTGGTGGTGGTGGTGGTGGTGGTGGTGGTGGTGATGGTGGTGGTGGTGGGAGAGAGTGAAGTGGACAGGGGGGAGGAGAATGAGGAGAAAAATGTGGAAAGAGAGAGAGAGAGAGAGATTAACAGGGGGAAAATGAGAGTGAGAGTGAGAGAGTGAGAGGAGGAGAATGAGATATAATGTGTGAAAGAGAAAGAGGGAGTGAGAGAGAATGAGAAAGAATGTGAGTGAGAGTGAGAGAGAGATAGAGAGATTCTTGATAATAATTA
>JACEEZ010000536.1:482442-497442 GCA_016584305.1 Chionoecetes opilio
GTGATATTATATATAAACAGCTCCTCCTTCCTTCCTTCCTTCCTTCCTTCCTTCTTGTCTTCTCTTCCCATTCCCTCCCTCCTATTGCCTTCCTCTCCCTCTCTCTCATTTCCAGTCTTCATCCCCATTCACCATTCACGCAAATGAAGAAAGAAAAATAAACAAAGGAAAATGAATATCAGAGGCATCATATCCCGCCCTCTTCTTCTCTTCTCTCCCCCTAAAAAAAAAAAAAAAAAAAAAAAAAAAAAACAACCCTCCGGAAAAAAAATTATTTTCCCAACTCACTGCAACATTTAATCCTCAAACATTCTAATTTTCCCTACAGGCGGGGCGTCGAAGCCAGGTCGCGAGAATGAGACATCGACAAACAGGCATAAAGACCACCTGACGTCGCTCCCACCAGGCCAAGCGACAGAGGTGATGCGAAAGGGGCTAAAATGACGTGATAATTAGAAGTGACGGACAGGAGAAGAGGGGGACGAAGGAAGGGGAGGAAGGGAGACAGTTAGAGACTCGCATCCCAGGAGACATTTTAGCCTTCTGGAGTTGACAGGGAAGCCACTTGGGGACATTTTAGCCTTCTGGAGTTGACAGGGAAGCCACTTGGGGACATTTTAGCCTTCTGGAGTTGACAGGGAAGCCACTTGGGGACATTTTAGCCTTCTGGAGTTGACAGGGAAGCCACTTGGGGACATTTTAGCCTTCAGAGTTGACAGGGAAGCCACTTGGGACATTTTAGCCTTTCGGGTTGAAAAGGGAAACCCTTGGGGGCTTTTTGCCTTCTGGTGTTGCGGGGAAACCCCTTTGGGGACATTTAGCCTTCTGGAGTTGACGGGGGCCACTTGGGGAATTTTAGCCTTTTGGATTGACAGGAACCCCCTTGGGGACATTTAGCCCCTGGAGTTGAAAAGGGGGGCCCTTGGGGCTTTTGCCTTTTGGGTTTTAAAGGGGAAGCCCTTTTGGGGGCTTTTTTGCCTTCTGGGTTTACGGGGAAACCCCTTGGACATTTTTGCCTTCGGGGGTTTTCGGGGCCATTGGGGAATTTTTTGTTCTGGGTTGCGGGGCCCCTTGGGGGCATTTAGCCCTTTTGGGGTTTCGGAAACCACTTTGGGGGGTTTTAGCCTTTTGGATTTCAGGGAAACCCCCTTGGGGACATTTTAGCCTTCTGGAGTTTTACGGGAAACCCTTGGGGCTTTTACCTTCTGGATTTACAGGGAACCACTTGGGCATTTTAGCCTTCGGAGTTGACAGGGGAAACCCTTGGGACTTTTGCCTTCTGGAGTTGACGGGAACCCTTTGGGGCTTTTAACATTACTCCTTTCCCCCCAGCCCTTTTCCCTTTTCTTAAAAAAAAACGTCATTGGTAGCCATAAAAATTCGAAAGTAGCTTAAAATCCAAATTTTTTAGTCCAAGGTATAAGCGGTCTTTTCTTAAAAATATTGCTTAATTTACTAAAAAAAAAGTCAAGGGGACCCGTTTCATTGGGAAAATTTCGCTCGGGTTTCAAAGGGGGTTAAAAAATTGTAAGAGCCACATGGGAACCTTTTAACTTTTAGGGTTGATAGGGGAAACCACTGGGGTCCTATAGGAGTCCTGAAAAGGTGGTTTTTTCTTGGTCTGGTCTTTGGCGATCTTGGTCTGGTTTGGGTTTTTCTTGGTCGGTCTTGGTCTTGGTCTGAGTCTTGGTCTGAGTCTTGGTCTGAGTCTTGGGCTATATTTGGGCTTGGGCTGGTCTTGGGCTTGGCTGAGTCTTGGGCTGAGTCTTTATCTAGTCTTGGGTTTTGGGCTGTCTTGGTCTTGGTCGTTTGGTCTTGGGCTTGGTTGATCTTTTCTGAGTCTGAGTCTTGGTCTGAGCTTGGTCTGAGTCTTGGGCTAGTTTGGTCTGAGTCCCTTGCGGTCTTGGTCTGGTCTTGGTCTTGGTCCCGGTCTTGGTCTGATCTTTGGGCTGAGTCTTGGGCTTGGGTTTAGTCTTTGGGCTGGGTCTTGGCTGAGTCTTGGTCGATCTTTTTCGGCTGAGTTTGGGCTGGGTTTTTTGGTCTGAGTTTGGGTTTAGTCTTGGTTGAGTCTTGGCTGATTTGGTCTGAGTCTTGGTCTGAGTCTTGGTCTGAGTCTGAGTCTTGGTCGATCTTGGCTGAGCTTTGGTCTGAGTCTTGGGCTAGCTTGGTCTGAGTCTTGGGCTGAGCTTGGGGTCTTTTGGTCTGAAATCTTTTGGGCGGTCTTTGGGCTGAGTCTTTGGGCTATTTTGGGCCCGAGTTGGGCTGGGGAAGGGAAACCAAAGGCGGGAAAACCAGGGGGGCAGAAGGGGGGGGGGTGAGAAATTTTTAAAAACTAAACAGAAGGTGTTTTAATTAAGAGGGGAGCATGGTGTTGTGTGTGGTGTGTGTGTGTGTGTGTGTGTGTGGTGTGTGTGTGTGGTGTGTGTGTGTGTGTGTGTGTGTGTGTTGTGTGTGTTTTGTGTGTGTGTGTGTGTGTTTTGTGTGGTGCGTGTGTGTGTGTGTGTGTGTGTGTGTGTGTGTGTGTCAATTTCATGTACTAAATGATAAGAGAATGAGGGCTTACTGTGTACTTTTAGAAGGCTGTTTGGAGTTATGCATGATGATGATGAGGAGGAGGAGGAGGAGGAGGAGGGGGGAGGAAGGGGGAGGAGGAGGAGAGGAGGAGGAGGAGGGGGAGGAGGAGGAGAGGAGGAGGAGGAGGAGGAGGAGGAGGAGGAGGGAGGAGGAGAGGAGGGAGGAGGAATAAGAATATGCTGAAAAGCCAGACGGAGAATGACAATAGCAGTTAAGGACCAGAGAGAAAGAGGATGGAAAGAGGCTGGAGAGAAGAGGATACCGCAAAAAGGATAATAGGAGAGTGAAAGGAGAGAGGATGAAGAGGAGGTGGAGGAGGAGAGGAGAGGAGGAGGAGGAGGGGAGGAGGAGGAGGAGGAGGGGGGAGGAGGAGGGAGCAGGAGGAGGAGGAGGGGGAGGAGGAGGAGGAGAGGGAAAGTGAGGGGAAAGTGAGATGAAGGAAGGGCATAGCGGGGATTAAAACAGAACTTTATAACTCTTCCTCGAAATATTCAATTTGGCGCGAGTGGGAGTAAAAAGAGAGAGAGAGAGAGAGAGGGATGAGAGAGAGAGAGAGAGAGAGAGATGAGAGAGAAGGGGGAGAGAGAGAGGGGAGAGAATAGAGAGAGAGAGAGAGTATTAGAGAGAGAGAGAGAGAGAGGTGGGGAGAGAGAGAGAGAGAGAGAAGAGAGAGAGAGAGAGAGAGATGAGAGAGAGAGAGACCCCACACGGTAATCATAAAAAAATCTCGTCTCCCTAAATACGAAACTACCAAATTTTCGATCCAACTTGCCCCCCCCTTAACCCTTGCCCCCCCACCCCCCCCTTAACCCAACAAGAACCTTTACCCCTTACCCCTCCCCCCCCCCCCCCTGCCATTAACCCTTCCTTCCTCTCCCCGTCCTAAAACTAAGAGAGAGAGAGGGGAGAGAAAGACGAGAGAGAGAGAGAGAGAAGGAGAAAGGGGGGAGAAGAGAAAAGAGGAGAGAGAGATATCGTATATAAAAGCTTATTAGTATCCCCTGTATCCTTTTTCCTCTTCGTATCCCCCCGAAATGTGCCCAATATCAAATCCTACTGTTAATTATATCTTTTTTTTCACACACACAAACACACACACACACACCACACACACACACACACCACCACACAAAACCACACACACACACACACACACGCCAAAGCTCATTCTTCTCACTAACGCTGACAGGAATGATGGCCCGCTCCGGTGTAGGGCCAGCTGTTACCTGCTATTGTCTGCTGCTATGGCCCGCCGCCTGCTGTTCTGCTGTGACGACGACAGCAACAATAACAGCAGTAACAACAAACAACACAAACCAGTAATATTCAAACCTCCCCCTCTTCCACATACTACTACACACTCTACTACTACTACTACTACTACTACTACAACTGCTACTACTACTACTACTACTACTACTACTACTACTACTACTACTACTACTACTACTACTACAAGTGCTACTACTACTACTACTACTACTACTACTACTACTTCTACTACTACTACTACTACTACTACTACAACAACTACTACTACTACTACTACTACTACTACTACTACTACTACTACTACTACTACTACTACTACAACAACTACTACTACTACTACTACTACTACTACTACTACTACTACTATCTTTATTTCAGCAGGTATTTCTTAGGTAGTAATAGCAGCACTTCCCTATCAGTAGCTCATACCGGAGGAAAGAAAGGAAATAACTATTATACGTACTACCTACATACTCTTGCTTTAAAAAATATAATATACAAGAAAGATTAAATGAAAATACATAATATATTGTGCAACGTGTGCTTAACATTACCGTCTGTAAGAATTATTGTGTCATTAAACTCTGCAACTATTAACATCATTATCATTGTTGTTATTATCATTATTACTATTTGTTTAACAGTACCAAGTCGGATTCGAACCCCTGGACCAGAGAGAGAGAGAGAGAGAGAGAGAGAGAGAGAGAGAGAGAGAGAGAGAGAGAGAGAGAGAGAGAGAGAGAGAGAGAGAGAGAGAGAGAGAGAGAGGAGGAGAGACGACGCGAGCGAGCCAGCCAGCCAGCCAGCCAGCCAGCCAGCGAGCGAGCGAGCGAGAGAGAGAGAGAGAGAGAGAGAGAGAGAGAGAGAGAGAGAGAGAGAGAGAGAGAGAGAGAGAGAGAGAGAACCTACACGGTAATCATAAAAAATTTAGTTTTCATAAATACGAAACTACCCAATTTTCGATCCAACTTATCCTATCTTAGCCAGGTCACTGTACGGAGGTCTAAAAGGTCATGACATGCACCCTACCTATCCTTACCAGACCTCATCTCGTTAGGGGCAGCAAGCGACTTAAATCTATCGCGGCCAGGACAGTCAACAAATATAATCGATTTTGACAAAGAATTATTTACTTTGAATCATAGAAGCTTCGTCAAGACACACAATCGGCGAACACACGATCCTTAAGTCGCCTACATAGAGATTCCAAAGACGGAGAATCACCAAGTCGCCTACATACACACTCAGAAATAAGGGGTATATTAAGGGTAGAATTGTTACATCGCACCATCACTACCCTTTTTATACCCTATGTCCAGGCTGGAGGGTAGATGCTGCTGATTATACCCTTCATCTACCCTTTATCTACCCTTTTTAGACGAGAGGGATGAGAAAGGGTATATTTGGGGTCGGAAAAGGGTATATTTGGGGTTGCAAAAGGGTATATTTGGGGTCGGAAAAGGGTATATTTGGGGTTGCAAAAGGGTATATTTGGGGTCGGAAAAGGGTATATTTGGGGTTGCAAAAGGGTATATTTGGGGTCGGAAAAGGGTATATTTGGGGTTGGAAAAGGGTATATTTGGGGTTGCAAAAGGGTATATTTGTAAGGGTAGAAAAAGGGTAGCAGTATTTCATCACTACAAACACCCTTTTTCTACCCTTTTCCTACCCTTCTTTTCTAAGAGTGTACAGATTCCAAGGACGGAGAATCACCAACAAATCATCTTTCGTGACTCTGCTACAGAATCTTTAGTGAGACAGATATAGAATGTCATAAAAATACGCCGCTCAGAAGGTGGAAAAAAGCAGAAACAAGGATATTGGAAGCGTATGAGAAGAAGAATATTTTAAGAAGACAATATCATCACGAATTCTAAAGATGGAAAAGTTCTGGCCCGAAAGGATGGTTATTGCGTCCGCTGTTATGGGCTTCAGAATAACAAAGTGGCAATTCAGTTAACGCATCAAAGGTCTTCACACTTTTAGGGAACTTACAGTGAATAACATAAACGCGTGATGCATATTTTCATCTCTTTGAGTTTTCACTATTCATTCCGGGCTGAAAAGTGATTATTCAGTCAAAGATTATTCACTTTGCTTACATGAATGAAAAGAAACGAACTATAGAAACTAAACTATAACTAAAAGAAACTGTAAAGGAATAGGATCTGAACCGAGAGATAAGATCGAACCCTTTATCTTCATCATTATCATCATCAGCATTAACACATACACAAAAACACATCGTATAGCAATGCATCACTTCAGCGTAAAAATAATAAAAATAATAATAGATACAAATTATAGTGCCGCCGCCATAGACAATAAAAAGGTACTGAAGGATAACATAATAATAACAATAATAATAATAATAATAATAGCAAATGATAACAAATTAGCTAACTCAACCACCCTTTGTCAATAAAAATCTGCCGACTCGTAACCATGACAACAAGAATCCCGTAAGCAGACGTGTGTGTGTGTGTGTGTGTGTGTGTGTGTGTGTGTGTGTGTGTGTGTGTGTGTGTGTGTGTGTGTGTGTGTGTGTGTGTGTTTGTGTTTGTGTGTGTGTGTCTCTGTGTGTGTGTGTGTGTGTGTGTGTGTGTGTGTTTGTGTTTGTGTTTGTGTGTGTGTGTCCCTTTCTCTCTCTCTCTCTCTCTCTCTCTCTCTCTCTCTCTTCTCTCTCTCTCTGTCTGTTTCTCCGTCAGCACATGTGGAGTGAGATAGAGGATAGAGAAGGAGGATAGGGCATGATAGGGAATGGAAGAAGAATCTAAACAAATGGCGAATAGAATATGTTTGGGATGGAAAGGAATGAATTTTTTTTAGAATCGATAGGAATTTATTTTGTCATGGTGCTCTAGTGTTTCTTAGTTACTGTATTTATTTCTAGTGTATTTTTACTGTGTTGATTCAATCTTTTTGTTGAAGGGAACCGGTTGCTGGGTCATGGTCTAAGCAGGGTCAGAGGTCGCCTTAACTTTTTTTTTTTTTTTTTTTTTCCTGAAGGAGGAGTGGAGGTAAAGATGAGGTGGAGGGAGAGAGGGAGTTGGAGAGGCGCAGAAGTTTGTGAGCCACGCGAGGGCGGGAAGGAGACAAGATTGGAGGTGGTAATGCTGAGAAAATGTTGAGACAGACAGACAGACAGACAGACAGACAGACAAGCTGGCAGACAGAGAAAGACAGAAAAGCAAGCAGGCAGACAGACAAACAGACAGACGGACAGACAGACATACATATAGACAGACAGACAAGAAGACAGACAGACAGACAGGCAGACAGACAGACAGGCAGACAGACAGACAGACGGACAGACAGACATACATATAGACAGACATGCAAGAAGACAGACAGACAGACAGACAGGCAGACAGACAGACAGAGAGAAAGACAAGAAAGAAGCAAGCAGACAGACAAACAGACAGACGGACAGACAGACATACATATAGACAGACAGGCAAGAAGACAGACAGACAGACAGGCAGACAGACAGGCAGACAGACAGACAGAGAGAAAGACAGAAAAAGCAAGCAGACGACAGACAAGACAGACAGACATACATATAGACAGACAGGCAAAAGACAAAACAGACAGGCAGACAGACAGGCAGACAGACAGACAGAGAGAAAGACAGAAAAAACAAGCAAGCAGACAGAAAAAACAGACAGACATATATATATAACAGACAGGCAAGAAGACAGACAGACAGACAGGCAGACAGGACAGGACAGAGAGAAAGACAGAAAAACAAGCAAGCAGACAGACAAACAGACAGACATATATATATATAGACAGACAGGCAAGAAGACAGACAGACAGACAGGCAGGCAACAGACAAAAGAGAAAGACAGAAAAAGAAGCAAGCAGACAGACAAACAGACAGACATATATATATAGACAGACAGGCAAGAAGACAGACAGACAGACAGGCAGACAGACAGACAGAGAGAAAGACAGAAAAAGCAAGCAAGCAGACAGACAAACAGACAGACATATATATATAGACAGACAGGCAAGAAGACAGACAGACAGACAGGCAGACAGACAGACAGAGAAAGACAGAAAAACAGAAGCGAGACAGACAACAGACAGACATTATATAGACAGAAAACAGACAGACAGACAGCAGACAGACAGACAGACAGACAGACAGACAGACAGACAGACAGACAGACAGACAGACAGACAGACAGACAGACAGACAGAGCCCAGCCACAGACAGACAGACAGACAGACGACAGACAAGACAACAGAAGCAGACAGACAGACAGACAGACAGACAGACAGAGACGACAGACAGACAACAGACGACAGACAGACAGACAGACAGACAGACAGACAGACAGACAGACAGACAGACAGACAGACAGACAGACAACAGACAACAGACAGACAGACAGACACAGACAGACAGACATACAGACAGACAGACAAGACATACAGACAGACAGACAGACAGACAGACAGACAGACAGACAGACAGACAGACAGACAGACAGACAGACAGACAGACAGACAAACTCAGAGTAAATAAATAAATAAATGAACTCATAGTAACTGTCTCCTCTTTCCTTCCCTTTTCCTCCCCTTCCCCTTCCTCCCCTTCCCCTTCCTCCCCTTCATTCCCTTCACCCCTGACACCCAGCTTACCTTCCCTCACTCCATTACCTCCCCTCCTCTTCCTCTTCCCCCTCCTCCTCCTCCTCCTCCTCCTCCTCCTCCACTACACAACCCCTCCCACACGTCTCAGACAGCCCCGAGTAAACGGTCACTACTACAACTTTTGACCTGTGACGGGCTGTGGTTCAGTAAGGGCCCTGTCAGTTAGTGACCACCATCGGGATTTATATACCAGGGGTCACTGCTGCAGGGGGCATTGAAGTGCACGGCGTCCTACTTGGAAAGTGCACTACCGCAGTGGATTGAAACGGAGCTGGGGCCTGATTGACTGCTGCCTCCCAAGAAAGCGCCAGGCAAGGCTGCCGCACCACCCGTGAACTTCCACACTGAGCCTACACCAACACTACATTAGACCTCATAACACACACAGATAGCCCCGAGTTAACGGTTACCACTACTACTCTCGACCTGTGACGGGCTGTGGTTCAGTTAGGGTCCTGACAGTTAGTGACCACCATCGGGATTTAAGGTACCAGGGGTCACTGCTGGAGGAGGCATTGAAGTGTACGGCGTCCTACATGGAAAGTACACAATCCGCAGTGGATTGAACGGAGCTGGGGCCTGATTGACTGCTGCCTCCCAAGAAAGCGCCAGGCAAGGCTGCCGCACCACCCTTGAACCTCCACACTGTGTTCACACCATTACAAAACACACATAACATGACCTATCTATCAAGCACTAAACCTACCCCCACAAACTAGTAATAGTTAGCCATAGATTACAGCTTTCAACTTTCCTCACAAATTCCATGCAGTTTTTCTATATTGCATGGTATCACTTCTTTTCCGGCCAGCTTCGGCTGGAGGGATGGGTGGGTGAGGAGGAGCCTTCTACTTCCTATCCTTTCTCTCTTATTATCTAGTTAGTGTAGTGTAGTTAAAGCAAACAGTCTTGTAAGGACCTATCGGTCTGTTGCTGTTTGTGTTTCCTTTGTATTCCTTTGTATATTCCTCCTCCTCCTCATTTCTCCCTTTACCGCCACCTAAAGGGATTAACCACAAAAACAAGCGAATGGGTAATGGCTCCCCGGTGAAAGAGGAGGAGGAGGAGGAGGAGGAGAGGAGAGGAGGAGGAGGGGAGGAGGAGGAGTGAGGAGGAGGAGGAGGAGGAGGAGGAGGAGGAGGAGGAGGACGAGGAGGAGGAGGAGAGGAGGAGGAGGAGGAGAGGGAGAGAGGAGGAGGGAGGAGGAGGAAATGAGAGAAAGCAAATTGGAGTATTCATTTTGATTCAGTGAAAGAAGAAAACGGAATGTGTGTGCGGAAGGGATGAATAATAATAAGCAAAGATGTGAAGAATGGAAATAGATATATGGATAAGCACACACCACACACACACACACACACACACACACACACACACACACACACACACACACCCACACCCACACACACACACACACATACATGGGGTAATGCACATCAACAGGATGGTATATTTCATAGGAAAATTAGTATGTAATATAAACCACAGAGAGAGAGAGAGAGAGAGAGAGAGAGAGAGAGGAAGAGAGAGAGAGAGAGAGAGAGAGAGAGAGAGAGAGAGAGAGAGAGAGAGAGAGAGAGAGGGAGAGAGAGAGGAGAGAGAGAGAGAGATTTATTCTACTCGTGCTACAATTTTTTTTTTTCTCTCTCTCTCTCTCTCCTCTCTTCTCTCCTTCTCTCTCTCTCTCTACTCTCTCCTCTCTCTCTCTTCCTCTCATCTCTCTCTCTACTCTCTCTCTCTCTCTCTCTTCTACCCCCTCCTTCTCTTCCTTCACGACCTCGAAAACGCCACAGCAACACTTACACATTCGTGCTGATTGACTAACAAAAAAAGGGGTTACAGGTAGTACGTGCAGCTTCACCCTATTCGTGCATCGTGAGTAGCTAAAATAGTCATTGTCACCGTATTCCTGAGTCCCTGATTGGCTAAAATGTCACAGTTATTACCACCGGGAGCGTTGATTGGCTGCGAGCGAGTCCCGGTGGTAGAGAGGTGGCTGACTGGATGGTTGGCTTGGTCCCCCTCCACCACCACCACCACCTCTATCTCCACCACCACCACCACCCGCGACAGCAAATTACTAAATGGCTATACGGGCCTCTCTCTCTCTCTCTTTTTTATTATTTTGTCACAGAAGCCCTCGGGAAATCAGGTGAAGGCATCCCGCATTATTATTTTTACTACCGCCACCCATGACTGGTCGTTCTGGTGTTATGGCACGGAGAGTGGAAATGTAAATACAGACGGTTTTGGCGGGAAAGTTGTATGAGAGACAGAGACAGAGACAGAGAAACAGTGTACATAGAGACGGTTTTGGCGGGAAAGTTGTATGAGAGAGAGAGAGACAGAGAAACAGGGTACATAGAGACGGTTTTGGCGGGAAAGTTGTATGAGAGAGAGACAGAGACAGAGAAACAGGGTACATAGAGACGGTTTTGGCGGGAAAGTTGTATGAGAGACAGAGACAGAGACAGAGAAACAGGGTACATAGAGACGGTTTTGGCGGGAAAGTTGTATGAGAGACAGAGACAGAGACAGAGAAACAGTGTACATAGAGACGGTTTTGGCGGGAAAGTTGTATGAGAGAGAGAGACAGAGACAGAGAAACAGGGTACATAGACGGTTTTGGCGGGAAAGTTGTATGAGGAGAGAAGAGAGAGAGAGAGACAGAGAAACAGGGTACATAGAGACGGTTTTGGCGGGAAAGTTGTATGAGAGAGAGAGACAGAGACAGAGAAACAGGGTACATAGACGGTTTTGGCGGGAAAGTTGTATGAGAGAGAGAGACAGAGACAGAGAAACAGGGTACATAGAGACGGTTTTGGCGGGAAAGTTGTAGAGAGAAGGGAGACAGAGACAGAGAAACAGGGTAAATAGAGACGGTTTTGGCGGGAAAGTTGTATGAGAGAGAGAGACAGAGACAGAGAAACAGGGTAAATAGAGACGGTTTTGGCGGGAAAGTTGTATGAGAGAGAGAGACAGAGACAGAGACAGAGAAACAGGGTACATAGAGACGGTTTTGGCGGGAAAGTTGTATGAGAGAGAGAGAGAGACAGAGACAGAGAAACAGTGTACATAGAGACGGTTTTGGCGGGAAAGCTGTATGAGACAGACAGACAGACAGACACAGAGTAACAGACTGAGAAAAATATACTAGTAGCTCTCTTAGCATAATGTAAATAGACGGTTTTGGCGGGAAAAGTTGAATGAGAGAGAGAGAGACAGACAGACACAGAGAAACAGACAGAAAAATATACTAGTAGTTCTCTTAGCATAATGTAAATAAAGACGGTTTTGGCGGGAAAAGTTGTATGTGAGAGAGAGAGAGACAGACAGACACAGAAAAACAGACAGAGAAAAGTATATCCGTAGTTCTCTTAAATTCACAAAATTGTAGTTATAAGATCCCTCCGGTTCAACTTGAGAATCAAAACCTTATGTGCTACCTTAAGGGAACGCAAGGCTGTCAGCGGGAGAAAGATGCGGGACTCAAGGTGGAGATGGTTGATGCCGGGAGGTGCCTAAAGGGAAGCTCTTGGGTACGTGAGATGGCAGGGTAGTTGTGTATCAGGACAAACACACATTACTTTTAGCTTGTTTTTTATGTGTCCGCACTTTGAACACACTTAAGTGACAAAGCGAAAAGTGATAGAGGTAGCAGTATCAAATTTCGTCGTTTTTTAATTCATTCATCCCTCTATTTATCTTTTTCTTCTTTCCTAATTTCCCTTTTTAATCTGAACCAAAATTGAATCTGAAAAAATATCTATCTATCTATCTATCTCTATCTATCTATCTAGCTATCTATATCTATCTTAATCGCGTGTATATACAGCATGCAATCTTCGACAATGGAAATATCAGCGCTGCACGATATGTCATGACTCACATTCTTTTAACTTCGGATCATCCCTTTCATAAAAATAAGTAAACAAATGCTACTATTGAAAGCGGGTAGAAGTGTGTATTTACCCTCAATAACTTTACTAAACCTTTAACATCCATCCATTAACTTCAGGGTTTAGAATCTATGTATAAAATCCTCCCAGAAAATCCATGATCCAGATATGTATTGGAAACGAGAAATAAAATAATGTTTATAGTCGATATGCATTAAATCGTAACTGGCGAAGTGTATCTTTTAATAAACATTTCATACACACACACACACACACACACACACACACACACACACACACACACACCCACCCACAAACAAGGCATTAGACGTATCTGTTCTCGCCTTTGACCAGCAATTACAGGCAGTTAATTGTATAATTGAATAATTAATATATCAAAGGGCGAACCTCTTATGTGGTTTGGAAATGTACAAAAGCAACCTTGAACAGCTGGGGTTGAAACGACTAAATGTTTACCCCCCCTTCTCCCCTCCCCTCCCCCCCTTGTTGGTGTGTGTGTGTGTGTGTGTGTGTGTGTGTGTGTGTGTGTAAAGAAGAAAACTGTAAAAGGCCAAAAAAATGTGTTGACAAGGGAAATGGGAACGAGGAGAAAAAAAGGAAAGATGAACGAAAAGAAATGTGAAAAAAGTGGACGTAGGGAAGAGAAGAACACGAAAAATACTCGACCACAATTTCGAGCTGTCACTGGGGGAGGAGGAGGAGGAGGAAGAGAAGAGGAAGAGGAAGAGGTGGAGGAGGTGGAGGATGAGGAGGAGGAGGAGGAGAGGAGGAGGAGGAGGAAGAGGAAGAGGAAGAGAAGGAGGAGGAGAGGAGTAGGAGGAAGAGGAGGTGGAGTAGGAGGAAGAGGAGGAGGAGGAGGAGGAGGAGGAGGAGGAGGAAGAGGAAGAGGAAGAGGAAGAGGAGGAGGAGGAGAGGAGTAGGAGGAAGAGGAGGAGGAAGAGGAGGAGGAGGAGGAGGAGGAGGAAGAGGAGGAGGAGGAGGAGAAGGAGGAGGGGGAGGAGGAGGAGGAGGAGGAGGAGGAGGAGGAGGGTTTTAAGATTATCAAGCTAACATTTTGGTCACCTTCTCAAGTATATTCAGGACGAGAAAAAAATAATAAAAATCTCTAACAGGAAATGGAATACAAAAGGAGAGACTATACTATTTTCTTTCTTCCCGACGCATACAGACGAGGCAATGACAGCAGGAGTGAGTGAGTGAGTGAGGTCTTGCGGTAAGAAGTGGGACGAAAAAACTAACAAGTCGTGGCTTTAGGAAAAATGTGGTATTGTGAGGTTCAGAATGAGGAGATGAAGATGAAGAAATAAGATAAGGGATAAGAAAGGGAGGAGAGGAAATGGGAGGAGGAAAAACTATTCTTTTTAAGTATCCTTCGCTTTATATACAATCCTTCAGAGTCCTTCACGGGCCTCTTTGCTCCTTCACGCATCCTACAGGAGTCATAGGAGGGCATTAGAAGTCCCACAGGATTGCTATAGTATTCCTAGGTTTTTATAAGTCCTTTGATAATCGCATGGGTGGCTCAAATAGGGATTAATAATAATATTACTAATACTGGAAATACTAATACTGATCGTTGTATTGAAGTAATGATTAATCTAGCAATGCCTATCATATCTTTATGTCTTGTAGTAAGTTTTGTCTCATTTGTGATTTTTAAGGAATATCTGAAAGTATCATGTCATTGTGAATTGGCTGAAATATGGACTTTTAATCATTGTAACTGAAAACTGACTTCACATTTGTGTTCAGCATGCCCGAAAACTGCTAGGAACTAATTTTCAAGCAAATCTATTTTTCAAAAAATATTGCAAATTTTGCAAGGGGTATGCCTTGATTTTTTTTGAAAATCACGTTTTTTTCAATAACTAAACAAATATGGCAGATAAGTGCAACATGTATAGAGAAGTAAATATGAAGGAGATCAAGGGGTATCATTTGGCGTAAAGCAAAACATATTGATTGGTAAATAACCGAGAAGATAGCATATTCGTACATTTATACAAAATATCAATTTTCTCAACAACTATGAGGTATTTTGACAATCCGATTACTGTATCATGTAAAACACTTCAAGATGAACCTTTGTTACTTCGATAAGTTTTCTTCTACGACTCATAGGTTTGCGGCAAAATAACAAAAACCTGATCGTCGTCAATTTTGGAATGTTTTTGAGCAGCCAGAAATCTGATTAATTTTTTTCGATAGATAATTGGAAATGCCGGGGATACAATTGTAGATCCATCCATTTACAATAACTTTTGATGGGTAAGTGTTGCTGTGTGAGAAACAAGTTGTGAGCTGAACGCGTTATAATAAATATATAAGTTTATAGTTCAGAAACCGTTCATGATAGGTCAGTGTAGACGCGAGACCAGTGTTGCCACCTCAGTGTAGGGGAAGGGACTAACTCTATATGATTTTCACGCATAGTAATATAACATACTTTTAGTTTAAACCAGTTTTACTTTGAAATTCTAAGTTAGACTGAACCAAAGAACAAAAGTTTTTTTTTTTTTTTTTTTGAGTTCTGAGTTTTGAATCATTCTAAAACTGAATCACCTAGACAAGA
>JACEEZ010000536.1:504942-512442 GCA_016584305.1 Chionoecetes opilio
AATTTTTATTTTTTATTTTTTTTGGATTCTCTGATGTTAGGGGAATATTTTATGGGGAATTTCCTTGGGTATTCTTGGAGGATTTTTGGGGGGAATTCTCTTTTTGATTTTTTGTGTGATTCTCTAAAGGAAAGAATTAAAGTTCCTGACCTCACTTTACCATGGTTTTGTTTTCCTCTCTCTCTCTCTCTCTCTCTCTCTCTCTCTCTCTCTCTCTCTCTCTCTCTCTCTCTCTCTCTCTCTCTCTCTCTCTCTCTCTCTCTCTCTCTCTCTCTCTCTCTCTCTCTCTCTCTCTCTCTCAAGGCTTCTGTCCCCAAATATACAAGAAATCAGGAACACAAAATAACCGAAAGAGTAAAAATATCAAAATATAAAAAAATAAGGAAGCTACAAGAGGCCGAATATCAAAACATTATAATCCCATTGACAAAATCTAGAGCAGGGAACTATACTAAATCCTCACAGTGATGAATAATAATGTGTTTTGTGGTTTGTGGGATCAGTTTCCTTCCCTAAGATAAGTTTTGAGTCTGTGCAAATATACGAAGACATAAATAAAGCGAAGAAAAAGAAATGTCTCCAAATTAAACGTTCTCAGCTTTGCCAAAAACGTTTCTAGTTTGGCCTAAAGTCGCCTCCTTCCCTTCCTTGCCTCTTCCTTATCTATTTTCCTCCTTCCTCCTTCCTCCTTCCTTGCCTTCCTCCTGCCTCCTCCTCCTCCTACCTCCTCCTCTCCTCCTCCTCCTCTCCTTTCCTCCTCCTCCTCCTCTTCCTCCTCCTCCTCTTCCTCCTCCTCCTCCTCCTCCTCCTTTCTCCTCCTCCTCCTCTCCTCCTCCTCTCTCCTCCTCTTCCTCGTCCTCCTCCCCTCCCCTCCTCCTCCTCCTCCTCCTCCTCCTTCCTCCCCTCTCCCTAACAGTTGAGTAAAGTGATTCCTGTATCGAGGTGAGTCAGCATTTTTTTATGCTTACGTGTGTGTGTGTGTGTGTGTGGTGTATGGTGTGTGTGTGTGTGTGTGTGTGTGTGTGTGTGTGTGTGTGTGTGGTGTGTGGTGTTGGACGAGACGCGACTTTTATGGCCAATGGACGTCCCTTCTCATGTACACACACACACACACACACACACACACACACACACACACACACACACACACACACACACACACACAACACACACCACACACACACACATTCACACACACACACACACCTTTTTTCTATAAGAGTCCTGATAGCTAAGGTCAAGATTTGTGGTAGGAGGTGGAAAAGGAAGAAAAGGAGGAGGAGGAGGAGGAGGAGGAGGAGGAGGAGGAGGAGGAGGAGGAGGAGGAGGAGGAGGAGGAGGAGGAGGAGGAAGAGGAAGAGGAGGAGGAGGAGGAGGAGGAGGAGGAGGAGGAAGAGGATTAGGAGGAAGAGGAAGAGGAGGAGGAGGAGGAGGAGGAGGAGGAGGAAAAGGAGGAGGAAGAGGAGATGAAAGATGACCAAAGTAAGTAGGAAGTAAATAGGAAGATAACGATATAAGAGGAAAAGGAGGAGCTGTAAAAAAATAAATAAAAGAAAACAGTGAAAAGCGAGGAAGATTAGTAAATACTCGTAGAAGAAGAAGAAGAAGAAGAAGAAGAAGAAGAAGAAGAAGAAGAAGAAGAAAAGACGAAAAAACGGAAGAAAAAGCAAATATAAACAAAATAAGAGAAATAAATGAAGAGGAAGAAGAAGAAGAAGAAAGAGAGGAGGAGAGAAATAGCCAATTGTCAGAGGGAAAGAAGAAGAGAGGAGGAGGAGGAGGAGGAGGAGGAGGAGGAGGAGGAGGAGGAGGAGGAGGAAGAGGAGGAGAGTAGGAGGAGGAGGAGGAAGGAGGGAGGGGAAGGGTCGTGGGTTCAATTTGGGTGAAGGCAGAAGCTACTCCCACGGGTTGGTTTTACTGCACAGTTTATTTTCCGTGTTTATGGTAATGTTGAGGGGTGGGAGGGGGAGTGGGGGGAGGGGGGAGGAGGGGGGGAAGTGAGGGGAAGGGATAAGATACGGGAGGTGGGAGGGAACGGGCGTCGAGGGGAGAGAAGAGGTGAGGAAAGGAGAGAAGGAGAAAGGAGATAAGGAGATAAGGAGAAGGGAGGGATGAGGAAAGGAGGAAGAGATGGGAAGGAGGAATGTGGACGGTAGGATGAGGAAGGAAGGAAGGGAGGGAGGGAAGGAGGGAAGGGAGGGAGGGAAGGGAGGGAGGGAAGAGGAAGGGAGGGAAGGGATGGATGGAAGGAGGGAAGGAAGGGAGGGAAGAGGAAGGGAGGGAAGGGATGGATGGATGGAAGGAGAGAAGGGAGGGAGGGAAGGGAGGGAAGGAAGGGAGGGAAGAAAGGAAGGGAGGGAGGGAAGAGAGGGAAGGGAGGGGAGGTGAGGGAGAAAGGGAAGGAAGGGAAGGAAGGGAGAGAGGGAAGAGAAAGGGAAGGAAGGGAAGGAAGGGAGAGAGGGAAGAGAAAGGGAAGGAAGGGAAGGAAGGGAGAGAGGGAAGAGGAAGGGAGGGAAGGGATGGATGGAAGGAGCGAATTGAGGAAGGGAGGGAAGGGAGAAAGGGAAGGAAGGGAAGGAAGGGAGAGAGGGAGGTATGAAGAAGGGAGGGAAGGGAGAGAGGGAGGTATGAAGAGAAGGAAGGGAGGGAAGAGGAAGGGAGGGATGAGGAAAGGGAGGGAGAAGTGATAGGATGAGGTAGTGAAGAGGGGAATGAAGGGATTAATGAAGGCAAGAAGGGGAAATGAAAGGGAGGTTAAGGTGTAAGTGGAGAGAGAAGTGGAGGAGGAAGATGCATCAGAATAGGCAGTAACTTGGTGTAGATGGTAGGTCAAATGCACTACAAAGGAATACAAAGGAAGAGGTAAACAGTCATAGGTGTAGATGGTAGGTAGGAGGAAGATGGCACTACAAAGGAATACAAAGGAAACGTAAACAGTCATAGATGTAGATGGTAGGTAGGAGGAGGATGGCACTACAAAGGAATACAAAGGAAACTGTAAACAGTCAACAGGCTCTAACTTATGGTATTTTCGGGAACTTTCACCAAAAAATCACACTATTATTTATAAGTCAGGAAGCAGGACAAAGGACTGGTCAAGAAATTCTACTGGAGAGATAGATAGATAGATAGATTCTGCTGATAGTAATAGATAGATAGATAGATTCTGCTGATAGTAATAGATAGATAGATAGATTCTGCTGATAGTAATAGATAGATAGATAGATTCTGCTGATAGTAATAGATAGATAGATAGATTCTGCTGATAGTAATAGATAGATAGATAGATTCTGCTGATAGTAATAGATAGATAGATAGATTCTGCTGATAGTAATAGATAGATAGATAGATTATGAGAAGAAGATAGATAGACTATAGTAATAGCAGTGGTCAGTGTTAGTAATAGGTAAAGATTGTGATACAAAGATCACGATATGAGGCATTCTTTAATGAAGGCTAGACAAAATTGAAGTAATATAAAAGGATGATCCTCCCCCCTAAAAAAAAAAGATAGATTTGGATCAAAAACGGACTAGACAAAAACTAAAAAAAAAATAAAACAAAAAATAGAAGAAGATGCAGTAAAGGTAGACAAAAAAAAAGATGACTGACTGCGAAACCCAAAAAATAGATGATAGAGGACAAAAAAAAAAAAGAAGAAAAGGGCAAAAGGAGACAGACAACAACTTAAAAGGGCTGACCACAAAAAAAAGGGACTGACAAACCCCCAAAAAAAAAAAAAAAAAAGGCATAAGGGACAAAAACGGGACTGACAAAAACAAAAACAAAAAAAACAAAAAAAGGCAAAAGGGACAAAAAAAAAGGGACTGACCCAAAAAAAAACCGGGACTGACCCCAAAAAAAAAAAAAGGGCAAAAGGGACAAAAAAAAAGGACTGACCCCCCCAAAAAAACGGGACTGACAAAAAAAAAAAACAAAAAAAAAAGGCAAAAGGGACAAAAAAAAGGGACTGACCCCCCAAAAAAAACGGGACTGACCAAAAAAAAAAAAAAAAATAAAGGCAAAAGGGACAAAAAAAAAGGGACTGACCCCCAAAAAAACGGGACTGACCAAAAAAAAAAAAAAAAAAGCAAAAGGGACAAAAAAAAAGGGACTGACCCAAACCCAAAAACCGGGACTGACAAAAAAACAAAAAAAAACAAAAAGGGAAAAGGGACAAAAAAAAGGGACTGACCCCAAAAAAACCGGGACTGAAAAAAAAAAAAAAAAAAAGGCAAAGGACAAGAACAAAAAAAGGACGACCCCAAGAAAAAAGGGACTGACCAAACAAACAAAAAAGGAATGAAAAAACACCCCGGTAGCTGCCAAACACCTCACTATATTACATTTACATGTTTACTAAGTGTCTCGTCAGTTATCATATATTCCAATGATTTACTCCCTTTTGTTTTGTCCCTTTTTCCTTTTTTTTTTTTTTGTCAGTCCCGTTTTGGGGGGTCAGTCCCTTTTTTTTTTGTCCCTTTTGCCTTTTTTTTTTTTTTTTTTGTAGTCCGTTTTTTTTGGGGACAGTCTTTTTTTTTTTTTCCTTTTGCCTTTTTTTTTTTTTTTTTTTTGTCAGTCCTTTTTTTGGGTCAGTCCCTTTTTTTTTTGTCCATTGCCTTTTTTATTATTTTATTTGTCATGTTCCACGTTTTTTGGGTCAGACCTTTTTTTTTTTTATTTTTTTTTTTTTTCTTTTTTTATTTTTTTATTTTTTTTTTTATTTTTCTTTTTTTTTTTTTATTTTTTTTTTTTTTTTTTTATTTTTTTTTTTTTGGTCAGGCCCTTAATTAAAAAGTCTTCAAATCATGTCATGTTCATCACTTTACCTATTGAACACTTGACCAGCTGGCATTACTTCTATATTTTCTCCCTCTATCTATTACAACTTTTACAACTTCCACTTGACAACTATTTCACATTATTTTCACAGTGTAATGAAAACACGACTGGTTTTGTTTCATTTGATTTGCTGTGCACCAGAAATCGTAAATCTGTTGTACCCGAGTGAATGTCAGAATGTTATCAACGCTAATGCTTTGAAACAGAAAAAATGATCCTATATACTACGTCCATTAAGTCGCCTTTGTCATCGTGTGGATAAACAAAACAAAACAAAACTGTATTCTTTGAGTCTCTCTTCATAAGACTTACAATTATTTTCACGATCTATTAAAGTTTACAAAGAAAAAAACTTGGGATATTCTACGATGCACTCTAATTAATGCACTAGATGTATCTTTTTTAGTAAGGAATCAAGAGTGAATACCTATTATAATATTGTGGCTGAGGGAATCAAAAGTGTTCAGATAGTATCAGACTTAAGTTCAAATGGATATCTACGATGCACTCTAATTAATGCACTAGATGTATCTTTTTTAGTAAGGAATCCAAGACTGTGTATATACGCGTCATTTAATAATAATCCTGATGGCGTAGAAGGGAATAAAAAAGTGTTCGGATGAGGTGATCAGACTTAAGTTCAAAGGTTATGACAAATAGTCCTTTTAATTAACACTTCTAACAATATTCCTAACACTATTTCTAACACTCAAAGTTCAAAGGTTGTACTACGAATTCTAGTCACCCCTCTAACAACATTCCTAACACTCAAAGTTCAAACAAAGGTTGTACTACGAATTCTAGTCACACCTCTAACAATATTCCTAACACTCAGAGTTCAAAGGTTGTACTACGAGTCCTAGTCACACCTCTAACAACATTCCTAACACTCAAAGTTCAAACAAAGGTTGTACTACGAGTCCTAGTCACACCCCTAACAACATTCCTAACACTCAAAGTTCAAAGGTTGTACTACGAGTCCTAGTCACACCCCTAACAACATTCCTAACACTCAAAGTTCAAAGGTTGTACTACGAGTCCTAGTCACACCCCTAACAATATTCTAACACTCAAAGTTCAAAGGTTGTAGGCTACTCGTAAATTATTTGAACCTATATGACTAAACTTGATCCTCGTCAGTTTTAAGACTTGAACTTAATATCACTTAATATCTTCGTTACATTATTTCTTTCATATAATAGGCCTACTCTTCCTTCAATAAAACAAAAACAAACCTAGATAAACTCAGACACAAAGAAATCACCACACAAAATAACCAAGACTCAATATTTCTACCGTACATAACAGTAAAGTCGCCAGGACAACTTTTTTTTTCTGTTTACAGTCGTGTGGTGGCGTTGATACTTACATTTCTACATCCATGATTTCAGGAAAGTTAGAAGGGGCTATCTGGAGACTCTGTGTCATTTTGTGTCTTCATCTGTGTCATAGTATGGCTATAAATGAACAAATGACAAAATATCTACAAAGTGGCTACCAACAGTAGAGTCGCCATCTAGTGTTTATTTACTGAGTGTCGTACCGCTGTCGTCGTCGCCCGAAAAAAAAACGCGTAGTGAAATTTAAAACCGTCTATACTTGCAGTACAAAGCATAAAACAACGCTGAAACAGGGTAGATTATACAGTCATGATATAAACTACTGTGTATTATCTTCAGTGGCACATAAAAATCAGTAGTAATGCTAAAACTCGTAATATATGGCGCCTGGCGACATGACTGCAGGTGGCGACTTCACTGTTATCTACGGTAGGTAAAAAAAAAACAGATACAGACACACAATACTCACCCACGACTTCCAGATAGCCTTGTTTGGATATAGGAACCACCGTGTTAATCTATTCTAATCTAATCTAACCGTGGCAAATAACAAGATTTCCTATTTTCTATTTTCTAGGTCCAAAAACCCCAGACACACACACACTCACACACTCACACCCTCTACTCACCCACGACTTCCAGATAGCCTTGCTTGGATATAGGAACCACCGTGTTGATCTGACAGAGGTAGTAGCCCCGGTCACTGAGGTTAACGTTGTCCAGGTGCAGGAACCACGTGCTGTTGTCGCTGTGGTACACACGGATGCGATAGTTCCGTGAGATCATTGTGTTGGAGATGCTGAGTAGCGTCTGGGTGTCTGCCTTGAGCCACGCCACCTGGGGAGAGGAAAGAAAAGGTGCTAGAATGACAAAATAAGAGAGAAAAGGTGCTAGAAATACAAAAAGAGAGAAAAAAGGTGCTTGAATGACAATAGAAGAGAGAAAAGGTGCTAGAATGACAAAATAAGAGAAAGAAAGGTGCTAGAATGACAAAATAAGAGAAAAAAGGTGCTAGAAAGAGAAAATAAGAGAGAAAAAGTGCTAGAATGACAAAATAAGAGAAAAAAGGTGCTAGAAAGAGAAAATAAGAGAAAAAGTGCTAGAATGACAAAATAAGAGAAAAAAGGTGCTAGAATGACAAAATAAGAGAGAAAAGGTGCTAGAATGACAAAAAGAAAAAAAAGGTGCTAGAATGACAAAATAAGAGAAAAAAGGTGCTAGAATGACAAAATAAGAGAAAAAGGTGCTAGAATGACAAAATAAGAAAAAAAAGGTGCTAGAATGACAAAATAAGAGAAAAAAGGTGCTAGAATGACAA
>JACEEZ010000536.1:517442-521556 GCA_016584305.1 Chionoecetes opilio
CTCACATAAGGAAGGTTGACAGAATTGAGGAAGTGAAAAGATATGGAAAAACGAGAGAAGCGCTTGAACAGGATTTGCGCAAGAGATGAAAGGTTTGAGATTTTGAGAAGTAATATTGGAAGTGGCTGTAAGGCGATTTGTGTCTAGTGTTTAGTGAGGTTCAAGGAGAGGAGGTGGACAGGTGCAAATACAGGTAAAATGTAAACAAGGGATGAAGAATATGTGGTAAAGGAGGGAAGAAGAGGGAAATAGATGTAAATAAGAGGGATGAGGAATTATTGCAAGAAGGAGAAATGGTGGAAAGAGAAAATATGTAGAGATGTAAATGAGAGAGAGAGAGAGAGAGAGAGAGAGAGAGAGAGAGAGAGAGAGAGAGAGAGAGAGAGAGAGAGAGAGAGAGAGAGAGAGAGAGAGAGAGAGAGAAGAGAGAGAGAGAGATGAGAGAGAGAGAAAAGAGAGACGAAGAGAGAGAGGAGAGAGAGAGAGAGAGAGAGAAAAAAAAAAAGAGATAATCTACAGGAAAAATGATCACCCGAGGAAGTGAAATTCGAACCAACGTCTCAAATTTCCATAAGAACCAACCATTTTCCTGGTAACCAATCTGCCACTACCTTCTTATGTCCGTATGTGTGTGTGTGTGGTGTGTGTGTGTGTGTGTGTGTGTGTGTGTGTGTGTGTGTGTGTGTGTGTGTGTGTGTGTGTGTGTGTGTGTGTGTGTGTGTGTGTGTGTGTGTGTGTGTGTGAGTGTGAGCAACAAACACACACACACACGATCAAGGAGTAACCCTGGTAATGCACTCACAACCCTGAGGTACTTAGGTCTCCCCTTAGCTCTTCAACACCCCTCTCTTACTGTCCCTAACTTTGTTCTCTCTCTCTCTCTCTCTCTCTCTCTCTCTCTCTCTCTCTCTCTCTCTCTCTCTCTCTCTCTCTCTCTCTCTCTCTCTCTCTCCATACCTTTTCTACCACCTATATACATCCCTACTTACATACACACTACAGTAAAACCTCTCTAAATCGAACCCGTATAATTCATACTTCAGATAATTCGACATGTTTCAGGCCAGTTCAAATTTTTCAATAACTTTTTAATAATTCGAGCAAGTTTGAATTATCCTTAGACTTACTAGTGGGAGTCCGACCTCTCCCATGCGGTGCGTGCCGCGGCTGCCTAGCGTGATCTGATATGTGATCATTTATAATTATCGTATAAATACGATAGGCGGAGGAAGAAGGCGGGAGGGGGAGGAGGAAGAAGGCGGGAGGGGGAGGAGGAAGAAGGGAAGAGGAGGAGGAAGGGGGGAGGGGAAGGAGGGACGAGGAGGAGGAAGGAGGGGAGAGGGGAAGGAGAAGGAAGGAGGTGGGACAAGGAAGGGAGGAGAGGAGGAGAAGGAAGGAGGAGAAGAAAGGGAGGAGAGGAAATGGGAGGAGGAAGAACTATTTTTAAAAATTATCCTTCGCTTTGTATACAATTCTTCAGAGTCCTTCACGGGCCTCTTCGCTCCTTCACGCGTCCTACAGGAGTCATGGGAGGGGATTAAAAGTCCCACAGGATTGCTATAGTATTCCTAGGTTTTTATAAGTCCTTTGACAATCGCATGGGTGCTCAAATAGGGATTAATAATAATATTAATAATACTGAAAATACTAATACTGATCGTTGTATTGAAGTAATGATTAATCTAGCAATGCCTATCATATTTTTATGTCTTGTAGTAAGTTTTGTCTCATTTGTGATTTTGAAGGAATATCTGGAAGTATCATGTCATTGTGAATTGGCTGAAATAGGGATTGCTAATCATTGTAACCGAAAACTGACTCCATATTCGTGTTCAGCATGCCCGAAAACTGCTAGGAACTAATTTTCAAGCAAATTTATTTCTCAAAAAATATTGCAAATTTTGCAAGGGCTTTGCCCTTGCAAAATTTGCTATATTTTTTGTTAAATAGATTTGCTTGGAAATTTGTTCCTAGCGGTTTTCGAGCATGCTGAACACGAATATGGAGTCAGTTTTTAGTTGCAATGATTATAAGTCCCTATTTCAGCCAATTCACAATGACATGATATTTCCAGATATTCCTTAAAACCACAAATTAGACAAAACTTACTACAAGACATAAAAATATGATAGGCATTGCCAGATTAATCATTACTTCAATACAACGATCAGTATAGTATTTTCAGTATTAGTATTATTAATCCCTATTTGAGTTATTTAATCCCTATTTTGCCTTGATTTTTTTTTAAATCACGTTTTATTATCTCTCACTCACTCACTCACTCACTCACTCACTCACTCACTCACTCACTCACCTGATGTCCCTCCAGGTTCTTCACGGAGCACCGCATCGTCCCGTCCCGGCCGATCACCACCGTCTGGTTCTCCACCTCCTCCGTGAAGTGGGGTCGCGGCGGGCTGGTGGGCTGCACGGCGATCTTCTCCCAGGGTGACCGAGCCTTTCTTGACACCTGGCTGGCGGCACCTGTAGGGAGGACGCCGAGAGAGGGAGAAAAGGTGGATTAGAATGTGGTAATGGCTGGTTTTGTTGGTTGTTTTTGGTTGAGAGAGAGAGAGAGAGAGAGAAGAGAGAGAGAGAGAGAGAGAGAGGAGAGAGAGAGAGAGAGAGAGAGAGAGAGAGAGAGAGAGGAGGAGAGAGAGAGAGAGAGAGAGAGAGAGAGAGAGGAGAGAGAGAGAGAGAGAGAGAGAAGAAGAGAGATGGAGAAGGAGAGATGGTGATGGTTAGAGAATGTGATTGGATGGTGTGTGTGTGTGTGTGTGTGGTGTGTGTGTGTGTGTGTGTGTGTGTGTGTGTGTGTGTGTGTGTGTGTGTGGTGTGTGTGTGTGTGTGTGTGTGTGTGTGTGTGTGTGTTCGTGTGCGTGTGTGCGTGTGTGTGTGTGGTGTGTGTGTGTGTGTGTGTGTGTGTGTGTGTGTGTGTGTGTATAAAGGGATGCATGAAAATAATGACGTATAGCAATTGGATTTTTTTAATCTCTCTCTCAATGTTTAATCCAATGTACTGTACAAAAGGTCAAAACAAAAACGTTTTTCTAATTCCCTGACTGAAAAGTGTATGAGAGAGAGAGAGAGAGAGAGAGAGAGAGAGAGAGAGAGAGGAGAGAGAGAGGAGAGAGAGAGGAGGAGAGAGAGGAGAGAGAGAGAGAGAGAGGACGGAGAGAGAGAGAGAGAGAGAGAGAGAGAGAGAGAGAGAAGAGAGAGAGGAGAGAGAGGAGAGGAAGAGCAGAGAGTAGAGAGCGAAGAAGAGAAGAGCGAGCGAGAGCTGGAGAGAGAGAGCAGATCACATACTAGTCCACAAACACACACCACACACACACAACACACACACACAACACACACACACACACACACACACACACACACAGGGGGCCAGGACAGATCAAGCCTCCACTGATCCTGCGCTTCTCCTATTGTTTGAACTCTAATTTGCAACCAATCCCCGGCCTTGGCTGCCCCGGTCACACAACGCAGCGCCCTGTCAACACCCACCCGACGAGGACCACATGAGGACCTGGCCGAGGGACGAGGCAGGGACCAGGACGCAGGGGCAAGGAAGGGACGAGGACGCAGGGGCAAGGAAGAGACGAGGACGCAGGGGCAAGGAAGGGATGAGGGTATAGAGTGAAGGGCAAGGAAGGGACGAGGCTATAGAGTGAAGGGCAAGGAAGGGACGAGGCTGTAGAGTGAAGGGCAAGGAAGGGACCAGGCTATAGAGTGAAGGGCAAGGAAGGGACCAGGCTATAGAGTGAAGGGCAAGGAAGGGACCAGGCTATAGAGTGAAGGGCAAGGAAGGGACGAGGCTATAGAGTGAAGGGCAGAAGGACCAGCTTGAGAGCAAGGCAGGCTATAGAGTGAAGGGCAAGGAAGGGACGAGGCTGTAGAGTGAAGGGCAAGGAAGGGACTTTAGAGGAAGGGCAAGGAAGGGACAGGCTATAGAGTGAAGGGCAAGGAAGGGACGAGGCTATAGAGTGAAGGGCAAGGAAGGGATGAGGCTATAGAGTGAAGGGCAAGGAAGGACAGGCTACGAGGCGAGGAAGGAAGGGACCTATAGAGTGAAGGGCAAGGAAGGGACAGGCTATAGAGTGAAGGGCAAGGA
>JACEEZ010000537.1:2500-82819 GCA_016584305.1 Chionoecetes opilio
GCGGGCAGTTCTTCCGACTCCAGTGCCAGTTCCGGCAACAGTCCTACCCGGCCGTTGCGGCGCGCACACGAAGGGAACGTCTTCAACGATGGCGACGACGAGAGGCCCTCAACGTCGGCACATACTCCGAAGCGCATGCGGGCGAGCGTGCGAAAGTCCGTCCTCAACAGTGAACTGGCCGCCGCGCTCGACCGGACCAAGGTGTCCAACCGCAATGCGGTTAACGTGTTGTCAGCTGCAGCACGGAACTTAGGACACGACCCCGCCGAGCTGTGCTGAACCGCGAATCCTTCAGGCGCGCTCGGATGAAGTTCCGAGAGGAGGCTGCCAAGGAATCAAGGCCGCGTTCAACCCCGACGCCGTTCTCATCGTCCACTGGACGGAAAGATCGTCCCGGAGGCGATGGCGGGGGAGGAGCGTCGACCGGCTCCCGGTCCTGATGTCGGGGGGCGGAGTGGTCAAGCTCCTCACCGTCCCCAGCTCCCGTCCGGCCGAGCACAGGACTGCGCTCAGGCCGTGCTCACAGCGCTGGAGGACTGGGAGCTGGAGGAGCGGGTCCGCGGTCTCAGCTTCGACACCACGGCGGTGAACAGCGGGCTGGTGAACGGGGCTTGTACCCTCATCGAGCAGAAGCTGGATCGGCCCGTCCTCCCACCTGGCCTGCCGGCACCACGTGTACGAGCTGGTCCTGGAGAAGGCCTTCTCCACCTGCCTTGGAGTCTCGAGCGGCCCCGACATCCAGCTGTTCAGAGGTTCCAAGGCGGTGGGAGTTCATCGACAGGACCACGCCGGAGCCGTTCACCGCCGATGACGTTCCGGAGCGGGACGAGCTGTTGGTCCAACTTCCGCCGCTTCCTCGACCACGCCCAGCCCCGGGCCGACTACCGGGAACTTCTGGAGCTCTGCGTAATTGCTCTCGGCGGAGTTCCGAAGCGCGGCATCTGCTTCTCTCCGCCTAGGACCGCTCCACCGGGCCAGGTGGATGGCAAAGGGCATCTACGCTGTGAAGGTCTTCCTCTTCAGGGAGCAGTTCCGGCTGACGGCAGCCGAGGCCCAGGGCATCAGGCGCTGTGCGCTGTTCGTCGTCCGCACGTACGCCGCCGCCTGGTTCCGGACTCCACTCGCCGCTGCTGCGCCGGCGCTGGACCTGGCCTTCGTGAACGCGCTCCGCGCCTACCCCGACAAGGAGCTGTCGAAGGCGACAGTCCCGGTCTTCGGCCGCCACCTGTGGTACTTGGCGAGCGGCTGGTGGCTCTGGCACTCTTCGACCCCGCCTTCCCCTCGGGGTCAAGCGAGACATGGTCCAGGCCATAGACTTGCAGGAGGAGGAGGAGGAGGACGAGGACCCGCCCCGCAAGTCCGCAGTGGACATCCAAGAGCGCCGCTTCTCGCGACCAGACGGTGGCGAGCTTCGTCACGCCGTCGTCCAAGCAGCTCTTCAAGATCCTCGACCTGGAGGCGGGGTTCCTCAACAAGGATCCAGCCGACTGGGAGGAGGACAGCAGCTACCAAGCCGCCGCTCGTGTAGTCCGGGAGCTGCGGGTGGTGAATGACTTCGCCGAGCGCGGTGTGGCGCTGATGCAGGCCTACAACCAGCCCTCACGAAGGACGAGGAACAGCGCCAGTTTCTCCTGCAGGTCGTTGAGGACCACAGGAAGCGGTACCCCCGACGCCCGCAAGTCGACTGCGACTGCTAACCAGGCCACATAGAGTGAGAGATGGGTGCCCACTGCCCATGATCCCCCCCCCCCCCGATGAGGGGCTAATACTCTGCAAGAGAGGGGACCTGGAGTAGACCAGCATTCCGGTGTGACCAAAACTGAGTGAAATACCAATAACAATATGAAAATGACTAAGAAATGCCTTTTAATCATCCATTATAGTGTAACAACAACGTCAGAAACGAATTTGATAATCTTGAAATTTGCCCCCAAAATCTCAAGTTTTACCTCGATTCGCGACCTTTAAATTTTAATATTTTTCAAAAAAAAAATTTGCATACGTTATTTTTTAAGGGAATGGAACCAGAAAACCACCCGCACGCATTAAAAATAAAAAATCATTTTTAAGTGCCACCCTAATATATATATATATATATTTATATATATATATATTTATATATATATATATATTTTATATATATTATATATATAATATAATATATATATATATATATTTATATATATATATATATATATTTATATATATATATATATATATATATATATATATATAATATATATATATTATATATATATATATATATATATATATATATATATTATATATATATATATATATATATATATATATATTTTATATATATATATATATATATATTTTATATATATTTATATATATATATATTTATATATAGATTTTTTATATATATTTTATTTTTTATATATATCCATTTATATATCCTTTTAATATACATTTTATACATAAATAAAATATATTATATATATATTTTATAAAATATATTTTGTATATATTTATTATTGTTATATTATATTTATATTTACGTATTATATGTATATATTTTATAAAATTTTAAAATATATAATATATATATATATATATATTTTATATATAATATAAGCGAAAGTGTGTGTGTGTCTGTGTGTTGTCCCCCGATGGGTTTCCTCCCCCCCGGGGCAAAATTTCCCCAGCATAGGGCACATTTTTTGGGAACCAGTCGACCAGGGCACGTTATAACCCCCCTTAAAAGGGTTTATATCCGATCTTTTTTTTCTTTTTTTTAGCAGCCTATTAGCGAAAAATTGGGGAAAATAAAATGTGGGTTAAGAGAATTGGGGAAAACCCTTTAAATTGAAAGGGTGTGGGTAATGGGTGAGTAAAGGGGGGTGGGGTGTTTGGAAATGGGTGGTGAATGCGTGGGGGGCGAGGGGTTTAAGGGGTTTAGTGTTTTTGGGGGGGGGGGGAGGGATGGTAATGGGTGATAAATGGAAATGGGTGGGGGGTAGGGGTGAGTGAATGGGGGGGGGGGTGATGGGTGGGGGAAAGAGGTGGGGGTGGGGGGTAATGGTGATAAAGGGGTGTGGGGTTGATGGTAATGGGTGAATGAATGTAGGGGGGGTAAAGGGGAATGGGTAGTAAAATGGGTGGGGGGTGGGGGTAAGGGCATTAATACTACATTTCTACATCCATAAATTTCGGGAAATTTTTAGAAGGGCAAATCGGGAGAGTCTGTTTTTTGGTTTGGGCCAAAAGGGCCCCCCCAATAGCCCTCCCAGGAGCTAGCCAAAAAGTCCGCCCGAGGGCGGCTTTGGGGCCCTAGTATTTTAATATATATGTTTTTGTGTGTGTATATATAAAAAAAATATATATAATTTTTATTTATTTTTTAATATAATTATATATATATATTAAAATATATAATTATATATAAAATATTAATATATATTTTTATATATATATATATATAATATATATAGATATATAAAAATTTTTATTATTATAATAAAATATTTTATGAATTTTATATATATTTTTAAAATTATATAAAATTTTATAAATATATTATATATATGTTTTGGATTATATAAATTTTGGAAAAAAAAAAAAAAAATTAAAAAATTCTAAACAAAAGAGGAAAAGAGGAAGGAGGAGAAGAAGAGAGAGAAGAAGAGAGAGAGAGAGAGGAAGGGAGAGGGGAGAGAGGGGAGAGAGGAGAGGGAGAGAGAAAAAGGAGAGAGGAGAGAAAAGGGGAGAGAGAGAGGAGAGAGAGAGAGAGAGAGAGAGAGAGAGGGAGAGAGAGAGAGGAGGAGAGAGATTGAAAATATATATATATAAATTCTATTTTCCAATCTCCCCCTTTTCCCCTCTCTCTCTATCTATCTATCTATCTATCATCTGGTGTTGTGTTGTGGGGTGTGGTGTGTGTGGTGTGTGGGTGTGTGTGTGTGTGTGTGTGTGTGGTGTGTGTGTCTGTGTGTGGTGTGTGGGGTGTGGGGTGTGGGGTGTGTGTGTGTGTGTGGTGTGTGTGTGTGTGTGTAGAGAGTGAGGGTGAGTGAGTGAGGGGATTGAGTGAGTGATTTGAGTGAGTAGTGAGTGAGGGTGGGGATGAGTAAATTTGAGTGAGTAAAGTGAGTAAATATAAAAATATATATATATTATATTTTTTTTCATATCTCTCTCTCTCTCTCCTCTCTCCCTCTCTCTCTCTTCTCTCTCTCTCTCCCCTCTCTCTCTCTCTCTCTCTCTTTTCTCTTCTCTTCTCTCTCTCTCTCTCTTTTCTCTCTCTCCCCCTTCTTCTCTCTCTCTCCCCTCTCTCTCTCTCTCCCTCTATCTGGTGTGTGTGTTTTTTGTGTTTGTGTGGGGTATGTAATATATATGTGTATATATATATATATATGTTAAAATATTTTTAAAATTAATTTAAATAATATATATTTTTATATTATATATAAAATTTTATATAAATTTTATATATATAAATATTTTAATATATAATTTTTAATATATATAACACACACACACAAGCACACAAAATTTTATTTCTAAACAAGGGGGGGGTTTCATTTCCCTTTCTTTTTTTTTTCTCCTACTGTTTTCTTTATAGGGACGGGAAATTTCGGGGGCTTTGTACTACATTTTTTTTGCTGTGGCCCTTGGCCAGCCATTTTCCTTGTGAAGTAAAAAAAAAAAAAAAAAAAAAAAAAACAAAAAACAACCAACCCTTCTGGAAATCCAGTTGGGTTTACCAAGCATGTTTTAAATTGATTACATAAATAAACTTAAATAAAATAAAGACGGACTACTACCGTATAAATAACACACCAAAGGCGCCACCTGCACAAATGTCGCCAGGCGCCATAAATTGCGAATTCTAGCATCACTATTGTTTTTGTATGTGCCACTGAAGATAATGCACAGTATTTTATATAACTGTATAGCCCACCCTTTTTTCAGTGTTGTTTTATGTTTTTGTATCTGCAAGTATATACGGTTTCAAATTTCCAAACTCGTTTTCTTTTTTCGGCAACGACGACGGTGGGAGGACACTCCACGTGGGACTCTCCCAGTGGGGGGGGAAAGGGGCGGGCAGGTATTCTTCCGCGCTAATCTCCAATGAGGCGGCGTCAGGGGGAAGCTGTAGACAACTTTACATTTATTTCTCCCATTAAAAGTCTTTGATAGTTCATTTTATTGCTGGAAGCTCATATAATATATTTTATATATGTTCGTGGCTCCTATATGTCTGTCTCGAACAAGGATGAATAGAGGAGGAAAGGGGGAAATGAGAGAAGGAGAGATTAAAGGAGAGGGAGTGAAGGTGTCTTCAAGACACCTAGGGCCGTACTATTGCGATCCCCTTGCGTCACTTGCGATGCTGCGCCAGGTCAAGTCTCCAAGGGGGCGGAGTCAGGAAAAGGGGGTGTTGACAACTTTACAAGTAAAATTTTCTCCATTGAAGTCTGTGATAGTTCAAGTTATTGTGGTATTTAACCCCTGATGCAGAAAAAGATTAAAAAGCTTTTTAAAATGATTTATTGGGTACTGTAATATCAAGATCAAGAATAGAACTGTCGCCGACAATTGGGACTCCCGCCGACGTAAAAATTGGAACAGTCCGATATCGGCGATAGTTCCTATCGGCGACAGTTCCAGGTACCGCAGGGCAGCTGCATCTTGTTGCTTTCCAGGCGCTTATCATGGTGGTTTGTTTAGGCTTGCGAGGGTGGAATCAGCATAAGTGTATAAGTACAAAGGGTATAATTATAATAATGATGATGATAACAGTTTTTGATAAAAAGGTACGTTTATTTCGACAGTTATTGACATTACGTGTAACAAAAGGTCAAGGTTGAAACGATCAGACAGTATCAAAATAAGTAAATTCCATACATTACATTATTAAGAAGAATCAATTTAGTATTCAGCTTATTATATTGTATTTGTGCGTGTGGGGGTGCGTGTGGGGTGGTGTGGTGTGGGGTGTGTGTGTGTGTGTGTGGGTGTGTTGTTTGTTTTGTGGTGTGTGTGTGTGTGTGTTCTGTGTGTGTGTGTGGTGTGTGTGTCCACCCAATCCCGGGCTTGTGATCGCAGTTTTTCACCCTCCCGGTTTAGAGCTCATTATTACGATCTTTGGGTTATGCTGGGACCCAACACACCCCCAACCCATCACCTTGCTCAAGGGGTGACAAATAACCCCCTGAAAAAGTCATGGAAAAATCCCGGGAGGCAGTGAGGAATCGAACCGGCGGGGGCTACCACAGAATGACAGGCCAACGCTCTATCCACTTGACTATCATGGGGTGAATGTGTGTTTTGGGCGTAAACTTTATCTGTTTTGTCTTCTCATCATTTAGTCGTGTCACATTACTTCTTTCCCCCTCCTCCCCCCTCCTCTCTCCACCCCCCTCTTGTCTTCCTCTTCCTCGTCCTTTTGTTATTATTCCCCGTACTTTAATTGGTGTCCCGGAAGCCACACAACCAAACCCTCAATACTTCATCACCAAATCCACAAGGTGAAAAAACATTTACCCCTAAAAACTCGAGGAAAAGGCAAGGACAACAAATTAGGCAAGAAACAAAAATTCGAAGATAAAAAAGCAACAGGAAATAAGAGAGAAAAAAACCTTAATTATCGAAGATTTTGACCGAAGATTTGAACCGAAGATTCTCAGATACGACGAATTATTGTAGGGTTTTTCAGCTTATTTCAGGTAAATTAAAAGGAAAACTGAGAATGACCTTGGATGAGGGTTACTTTACCGGGACTCAAACCTGTCTTCTTCTTTTTTACATCACTAAGGACTGGCCAATGGAAGAGGCGGGAAGGCAGGCAAGGGTAGGGCATCCAGGAGATCTGATCACGTCTGGCCGCTCGAGGACAAGTACTGGATCCTCTTAGGCACAAAGGAAAGGAATCTGAGGGCTTAAAAGGGGTTAGGGGGATGAGGTATGAGGGGAGGAGAGGGTGTGAGGGGAGGGTTTGGGGTGAGAGGTTGAGGGGAGGAGAGGGTTGAGGGGAGGAGAGGGTGTGAGGGGAGGAGAGGGTGTGAGGGGAGGAGAGGGTTTGAGGGGAGGGGAGAGTATGAGGATGAAATTGATGAGAGTGGAAGGGTTGTTCATGTGCTTGGAAGGTGATTCACGCTCTCGCTCTCGCTCTCGCTCTCGCTCTCGCTCTCGCTCTCGCTCTCGCTCTCGCTCTCGCTCTCGCTCTCGCTCTCGCTCTCGCTCTCGCTCTCGCTCTCGCTCTCGCTCTCTCTCTCTCTCTCTCTCTCTCTCTCTCCCCTCTCTCTCTCTCTCTCTCTCTCTCTCTCTCGCTGCTTAGGGGTTGGTAAGAAAAAGTATGCCTTGCTATCAAAGGATTTAACACTCCTCGTGATTACTTGAGCCACTGGGCCAAGCTTTTACTATTATTACCAGTGTTGTAACCTTACTAATCATTGTCATTACTTACAGCCACTACTTCTGTCATTAAATCACCTACGCTATTTTCAAGCATTTTTACTCGTTTTTCTTGCTTTAGAATTCCTTATTTTTAATTTTTTTTTTTGTTATTTAAACAGTTAATAATCCCAGTTATTTCTTACATAATTATCAGACTTCTAGACAAGACAACTATTATTTCATCAGATTTTCTTATTCTTTCTACTAATATTATCTATCAAAGCATTATCCTATTTTCTTGATTACGTTGGAGATAGACAATAGTAACCGATCATCATTGTTACTGTCATTATTATTTATATTTTAATTATTTGAGTAGATTATTGTTATTAAGTTTCAAGTGTTAATCCTTCAAATCTTTTTACTATTCATCCTTGCTTTTATCTTATTTTTTCCTTTACATGACTATCTAGAGCAGCGTTTCTCAACCTTTTTACCCTTGTGGAACCCTGGCAATAATGCTCATGTCTCAGGGAACCCCTAAATAAAAATTCTTACAAATCATTATTGATATCTTTCTTTTGCTTTAATAAACTTAAAGTTCATAAGGAAAACAATATATATTTTTTTCTTCTGGTAACTGGTTTAAGCAATAATTAAGTTACGTCTTTCTTAGGTTTATTCACAATGCAAAAAAAATATATAATTACATAGCTGAAATCAAACTATTTGTTCAAGAGACCTCATACGGAGGTATTCATTAACACACAAAAAATTCTACCATATCTGTAAACACAAAAAAATAAACATAGATAACCAATATCATAACACATATAAACAAAACGAAAACAGATAATAACTACACCAATAACTTAATCGTTTATTGATAATGTTGAAAAGGCATAAGATAAATTAAGGCAAAATGTCATATGAACAAATATATGAGTCAAGGAAATGTTATTTTTGAAGCCAATTTAGATAATGAAATTTCCTTCTCTAATGTGAAACCTGTGGTTGTCTTTTGGTACACAGATACTTAATTCGTCACGTACAGCTACTGTCCACTGACCACTAAAGGCGGTTTCACACTGGCGCCGTATAAACGTCGCTAAAAATACTCCCTATGATTATTATACTTTCAACTGATATAACGACTTTATTATAATACCCAAGAATTTTCTGAAACAATTTTTATAAAAATGACAAAAAAATGCATTTACATATGATTAACCTATTTGCAGACGCCTACTCATTAGCCTAGTGTAGACGGACATTGTTTTTCTCTTAAGTATATCAATAGTGGTGTTCCTCAGGGTTGTCCTATCACCCACTCTCTTTCTATTATTCATTAATGATCTTCTAAGTCTAACTCAAAACCCTATCCACTCCTACGCTGATGATTCTACCCTGCATTTTTCAGCGTCGTTTATTAGACGTCCAACTCAACAGGAACTAAGTGATTCACGAAGAGATGCCACTGAGCGCCTAACTTCTGATCTTTTTATAATTTATGTTTAGGGCAAAGGAAACCTTGTTTTGTTCAATGCCTCAAAAACCCAATTTTTTCACCTATCTACTCGACAAAACCTACCAGATAACTATCCCCTCTTCTTTAATGACACTCAGCTAGCTCTTTCTACTACAATGAACATTCTAGGACTATCCTTTACTAAAAATCTGAACTGGAAATCTTACATATCTTCTCTTGCTAAAACAGCTTCAAAGAAGGTAGGTGTCCTGTGGCGTTTGCGTACATTTTTTTCTCCCTCCCAGTTGCTCGCTCTGTACAGGGGCCTTATCCGCCCATGTATGGAGTATGTCTCACATGTTTGGGGGGGATCCACTCATACAGCTCTCCTAAACAGGGTTGAGTCTAAAGCTTTTCGTCTCTTCAACTCCCCTCCTCAGACTGACTGTCTTCAATCTTTAAATCACCGCCGCAATGCTGTTTCTCTTGTTATCTTCTACCGTTATTTTCATGCTCACTGCTCTTTTGAACTTGCTAACCGCATGCCTCCCTCCCTCCCGCGGCCTCGCTGCACAAGACTTTCTACTCATTCTCATCCCTATTCTGTCCATCTTCCTAATGCAAGAGTTATCAGTATCTTTACTCTTTCATTCTTTCACTGGTAAACTCTGGAACTCTCTTCCTGTTTCAATTTTTCAACCTTCCTACGACTTAAATATTTTCAAGAGAAGAGTAACAAGACACCACCCGAACTAAACTGGCTCACCCCCTTTCTTTATTCTCTTACTGTCTTCTTTTTAGGGACTGGCAACTAAGTGGGCCTTGTAGTGCCACTTTTGTTGTGTGACCTCCTCCTCCTCCTCCTCCTCCTCCTCCTCCTCCTCCTCCTCCTCCTCCTCCTCCTCCTCCTCCTCCTTCTATACTTCCATGTTCCTATCTTCTTTAGGGGCATGGTATCCCTTTCTAACTGTTCTCTTACATGTAGTTTGATAGTTTGTAGTGTGTAGTTCTGCAGATACCCTCGTTATAGTCCAATAGTTTTCCTGCTATCTGTTCTTCCTATGTGTTCCAATGTATTCCTCCTCCTCCTCCTCCTCCTCCTCCTCCTCCTCCTCCTCCTCCTCCTCCTCCTCCTCCTCAGCTGTTGACATAATGAATAATGAATCACCTGCCTAGCTCTCCTCTGTCCCAGGATTATTTTTTCCTGATGGAGCTCGTCGGCAGAGGTGGGAAAAGGGAAAGAAGGAAAAATAGTAGGAAGGGAAACACCGCGTGATTACCAACCCATTTTTTATGTCAGATAGCCAAAGAGAATTTTGTATCATTTTCGGGAACAGAGAGAGAGAGAGAGAGAGAGAGAGAGAGAGAGAGAGAGAGAGAGAGAGAGAGAGAGAGAGAGAGAGAGAGAGAGAGAGAGAGAGAGAGAATCATACAGCATATTCTCTCCTCTGTTATCATCCTCATAAAGGATATTAGCTTCTTCTGTTCAGTCCTTCATCACCCACTTCTTTGTCTCCTCCTCCTCCTCCTCCTCCTCCTCCTCCTCAAATGTTGTCAAAGTAACTACATTTAAAAACAGACTTGACGCACACTGTAAAGTAAATGGGTATTGATATTGCCCTGCAATTCATATTATAGTCCCCCGGATCGATTAGTTGTAGTGGTAGTTGTAGTTAGTATATTTCATATCCCATCATTCTTCACTACGAAACTTCCTTGTTCCTATCTTCTTTAGGGACATGGTATCATTTTCCAACTGTCCTCTTACATGTAGTTGTAGTTAGTAGTATGTAGTACAACAGATACCCTAGTTAGACCAATAGGTCTCCTGGTGTCTGTTATTCCTATGTATTCCTATGTATTCCTCCTTCTCCTCTTCCTCATCATCAATTGCTTCATACTTGTCTGTGATGATTTATTCGTGGCCTCTTTGCGTCCCTTCTTTTTTTATTACCATTTCTTATAGAGATAAGCTTTGATTAATGATTCAGAGGAGGAGGAGAAGGAGGAGGAGGAGGGAGCTATATCCTTGCTACATGTATACTGATTTAGTTAAGATTATCCTAGTTCATATCCCTTTCTTCCTTCCTTCTTTCCTTCCTTCCTTCCTTTACCTATCTTAATGTCTTTCTGTATGTCTGTTCTTTATAATAAAATACCATAAAAGATAGATAGAGATAGAAAGTTCAATAAGAGAGAGAGAGAGAGAGAGAGAGAGAGAGAGAGAGAGAGAGAGAGAGAGAGAGAGAGAGAGAGAGAGAGAGAGAGAGAGAGAGAGAGAGAGAGAGAGAGAGAGAGAGAGTTTTCCATGTCATTTAGTAACGCATACAATTATATTTTGTTCTCTGTCTTGATTCCTCTCCCTCCCTCTCTCCCTCTCTCCCTCTCTCCCTCCCCCTCTCCCTCTCTACCTCTCTCCCTCCCTACCTCTCTCCCTCCCTACCTCTCCCTCTCTCCCTCTCTTCCTCTCTCTCTCTCTCCCTTCCACTCTCTCTCCCTCTCTCCCTCTCTCTCTCCCTCTCTCTCCCTCTGCCCCCCCCTCTCTCTCTCCCTTCCTCCTTCTCTCCCTCCATTCCTTCCTTCCATCAGACATTCCAAGCCTATCATCCTCTTTTCGTTTTTTTGTTTTTTGTAATGAACTTTCACCCACATATTCCCATATCCTTTTTTTGTGTTTTTATTTTCTTTCTACTAAGCTACACATTTAACATTTAACATTCACATTTTTTCATTAACGTGTGCCATTTTGTTTACCTTTAGTTTTATTTACATTTAAAGTTTATTAGTTTTATGTCATTATTGATTTTTTTTTTCATCTGCGAGATCTTTGGTTTACAATTTTTCATTAAACGTGTTTTGTTATTTCTGTCACATTTTTCTCAGTCTTCATTTATAACATTACATACATACAGACAGACAGACATTTTTTCCCGTAATTCTTCACATTCACTCTTACTGTCATACATATCTCAATATTCTTCACTTATTTCATATTCGTCTTCATCTTCTTGTTCTTGTGACCTTTGTCGCTTAGTATCACTTCATAGGTCCTCTTCAACGTAGTCCCCTTCGTTAACAACTTGTCAACTCTTCCCTTGTATATTACAACTGGGATGCTAAAACATTTTCATTAGTTTTCGGTCCTTATACTAACATCTAATCCTAATTCGTTAGTCATAATTTGTTTTCACAATCTTCCACTTGGTTTGTATTCATAAATGTCACTCTTACTTCATCCTCTGTACAATCTCTGGCTGTATATTCTATCTTGCACGGACTCTGATAAGATCCTAAGATTCCAAGTGGACGGAATCATGCATCTGGCGTCTCTGTTTGCATGGTAATTTCCTTGTAATCGAACACACTGATTGCTTCGTTATAATCCTCGCGTTATATTATCTTTACCTCGAGCTCCCTTTGTTGTCCATTAGCAGATGGTAATAGCCTTGTAATGAGTCCTTGGGATTTTTGTATATATAAGTCTCCCTGCCATATCATGTGTCCCGGGGGAAGGGGGGAAGCGGGGCGAGATGGGGGATTAGGGAAGATTCTCTCTCTCTCTCTCTCTCTCTCTCTCTCTCTCTCTCTCTCTCTCTCTCTCTCTCTCTCTCTCTCTTTCCCCTTTTCTCTCTTCTCTCTTTATGAAAACGGAAACTGTCGCGACTGTGAGGTGATAATTTTGGTGTGTGTTTGTATGTGTGTTGTGTGTGTGTGTGTGTGTGTGTGTGTGTTTGTGTGTGTGTGTGTTGTGTCGTTGTGTTGTGTTTTTACTGTTGTCTATTGTGTTAAGTGTGTAGGTGTGTTTGTATGTGTTGTGTGTGTGTGTTTTTGTGTTACTGTGTGTATGTGTGTGTAAGTGTGTAGGTGTGTGTGTAAATGTGTGTGTGTGTGTGTGTGTGTGTGTGTGTGTGTGGTGTGTGGTGTGTGTGTGTGTGTGTGTGTGTGTGTGTGTGTGTGTGTGTGTGTGTGTGTGGTGTGTGTGTGGTGTGTTGTGTGTGTGTTGTGTGTGTGTGTGTGTGTGTGTGTGTGTGTGTGGTGTGTGTGTGTGTGGTGTGTGTGGTGTGTGTGTGTGTGGTGTGTGTGTGTGTGTGTGTGTGTGTGTGTGTGTGTGTTGTGTGGTGTCTATGTGTGTGGGGTGTGTGCGTAGATGTGTGTGTGTGGGGTGGTGTGTGACGTCAGAACAGCAAACATCCATCCCTATATCCCCCTCGGTCCTGGCCTGAAAGGGGGCTGTCGCGTGGCTGTCGGGCCTGTCTGTCCCGTCACCTGAGAGCCATCACCCCGACAGGTATCTAAATACCACACAGGTGCTCCTACCCATTACTGGCATGCCCTTTCAGTTATAGGTCGTAGCCTTTCCCTATGTACAGTTTTTGTTTACATTAATAGTAGTATTAGTTTGTGGTGGTGGTGGTGGTGGTAGTGGTAGTGTGGGGGTGGTGGTGGTGGTGGTGGTGATGGTAAGTATGGAAGTGGTAGTGGTAGTGGTTGTTGGGTGGTTGTTGGTGGGTGTGTACAGTGGTTGTGTTTGTTGTTGTTGGATAAAGTTTAGTGTTAGTAAGTGGTTGGTTGCTATTTGCTGGTGTTGTTAGAAGGGCAGATGGGGTGTAAGAAGGGGGAGATCTGGGGTGTTAATTCGATGGGGTTTTCGGTTTAATGCTAAATTTAACAGAGAGAGAGAGAGAGAGAGAGAGAGAGAGAGAGAGAGAGAGAGAGAGAGAGAGAGAGAGAGAGAGAGAGACAGAGACAGAGACAGAGACAGAGACAGAGACAGAGAGAGAGAGAGAGTAATGGGAAAGAACAATGAATTAAGGGCTGAGATTTAAGGGTATTTAAAGGCTCAGATCATATGATAATAATAATAAGGGAATTTCTTCTTTACATGCATTATAATTTCAAACCAAGGGTGTCTTATTTATAGAGAACAACAAATGGTTCACTTAAGGGAAATATTTCATCCTAATCTCCCTGATTAGAGGAAATGTGTTCTGTGGGAGGGAAGGATAAGAGGCCATTCCTCACTGTACGTCCTTGCATCTCCTTCTACTCCTTAAGAAAAAAAGTACAATTGATGAGGTGATATCGGTGTATTATATTTTTTACTTATAGGAAAAAAAGAAGCTATAATTGAGGAGGAGATATTGGAGTATTATTTTCTTGACTTATATAAACTGGAAGGATAACATGGATATTACTCCTATGTATTAAAGTCTATACATGGCTTTGATGAGAATAATTAGACTCTGAATTTAACTGAACATCCAAAACTAGAAAAAAATCACCTAGCAATAAGAATGAACTGTAATTATTTCCTACCATTTCACTGCATGCTTACTTAAACCCTTGAGACCCAGAACGTCATTTCCGTTGTAATTTGACCACCATTAGATGATTTGTAATGAATGTAAGCAATGTTTTTATAGATATGACCTGTTAAGTATCTTTGTCCACTAGCTAATTTGGTTTATTTAGTTACTTTTTGTAATTTTATGGCTCGACAACATACGATTTTGTATAGCAAAGGAAAGATATAATATAACGGACTACCTTAGGTAGGACTTAGACTAAGAGGAGGGAGGATCATTACCCTAAGGGCCTAACTGAACCTAACATAACCTCCTAACGGGGAGGAAGGGGGTTCTGCCCCACTCGACCCCCGGCGATATTATTAACCTACCCGAACCTTAACCTAACCTCCTATACGACCTATAGGGTTGGGGGGCCTCTGAAGGGAGGGTGTGTCTGTATGCCTATTAGTCAACTATGACTACAATACTATATACTACTTCTACAATATAATATATTAATATATATATATATATAATATTATAATATATATATATTGATTTTCTTGTTAGATTCATCATGAGTTTAGGTGACAGAGACACGGTATATGGGGTGTTATGCAACTTCGCCAAGGCACTTGGCATCACAGCTAAATAGTTAAATTTAATATATTGTATGCTAAAAGCGAACTCTAAAAATTAATTCTAAGAACAATAAATATTCCTATATTTCTAAATTACTAACTAATAATAAATATAAATTTACTTAACGGACCTTTTTCCTGGTGGTGTATACTTCCTAAGTTGGTTTATAAAGGATCANAAAAGCATTTACATATTTTAAACTATTTGCGACGCCCTATCATTGCCTAGTGAGACGGACATTGTTTTTCTTTTAAAGTATATAAATAGTGGTGTTCCTCGGGGTTTTCCCCTATCACCCACTCTCTTTCTATTTTTCATTAAGATCTTCAAAGTCTAACTCAAAACCCTATCCACTCCTACGCTGATGATTCTACCCTGCATTTTTCAGCGTCGTTTATTAGACGTCCAACTCAACAGGAACTAAGTGATTCACGAAGAGATGCCACCGAGCGCCTAACTTGTGATCTTTTTATAATTTATGTTTAAGGCAAAGGAAACCTTGTTTTGTTCAATGCCTTAAAAACCCAATTTTTTCACCTATCTACTCGACAAAACCTACCAGATAACTATCCTCTCTTCTTTAATGACACTCAGCTAGCTCTTTCTACTACAATGAACATTCTAGGACTATCCTTTACTAAAAATCTGAACTGGAAATCTTACATATCTTCTCTTGCTAAAACAGCTTCAAAGAAGGTAGGTGTCCTGTGGCGTTTGCGTACATTTTTTTTTCCCTCCCAGTTGTTTGCTCTGTACAGGGGCCTTATCCGCCCATGTATGGAGAATGTCTCACATGTTTGGGGGGGATCCACTCATACAGCTCTCCTAAACAGGGTTGAGTCAAAAGCTTTTCGTCTCATCAACTCCCCTCCTCAGACTGACTGTCTTCAATCTTTAAATCACCGCCGCAATGCTGTTTCTCTTGTTATCTTCTACCGCTATTTTCATGCTCACTGCTCTTCTGAACTTGCTAACTGCATGCCTCCCTCCCTCCCACGGCCTCGCTGCACAAGACTTTCTACTCATTCTCATCCCTATTCTGTCCATCTTCCTAATGCAAGAGTTATCAGTATCTTTACTCTTGCATCCTTTCACTGGTAAACTCTGGAACTCTCTTCCTGTTTCAATTTTTCAACCCTCCTACTACTTAAATATTTTCAAGAGAAGAGTAACAAGACACCACCCGAACTAAATTGGCTCACCCCCTTTCTTTATTCTCTTACTGTCTTCTTTTTAGGGACTGGCAACTAAGTGGGCCTTGTAGTGCCACTTTTGTTGTGTGACCTCCTCCTCCTCCTCCTCCTCCTCCTCCTCCTTTCTCCTCCTTCTCCTCCTTCCCTCCTCCTCCTCCTCCTCCTCCTCCTCCTCCTCCTCCTTCTATACTTCCATGTTCCTATCTTCTTTAGGGGCATGGTATCCCTTTCTAACTCTTCTCTTACATGTAGTTTGATAGTTTGTAGTGTGTAGTTCTGCAGATACCCTCGTTATATTCCAATAGTTTTCCTGCTATCTGTTCTTCCTATGTGTTCCAATGTATTTCCTCCTCCCCTCCTCCTCCTCCCTCCTCCTCCTCCTCCCTCCTCCTCCTCCCTCCCCCTCCTCCTCCCCTCCTCCTCCCTCCCCCTTCCTCTTCCTCTTCCTTCCTCCTCCTCCTCAGCTGTTGACATAATGAATAATGAATCCCCTTGTTTAGCTCTCCTCTGTCCCAGGATTATTTTTTCCTGATGAAGCTCGTCGGCAGAGGTGGGAAAAGGGAAAGAAGGAAAAATAGTAGGAAGGAAACACCGCGTGATTACCAACCCCATTTTTTATGTCAGATACCAAAGAGAATTTTGTTACATTTTCGAGAAAAAAAAAGAGAGAGAGAGAGAGAGAGGGGGAGGGGGGAGGGGGGGAGAAAGGGGGAGAAAAGAGGGAGAGAGAAGAAAAAAGAAAGGAAAAGAGACGAGACAGGACAGAACAGAGACAGAACAGCGAGACAGAGACAGGACAGAACAGAGACAGAGACAAGACAGAGACAGAGAAAAGCAAGACAGAGACAGAGCCCAGAGACGGACAGAGACAGGCAGCGACAGGAGGACAGGAAAAGCGACACAAAGACAGCGACACGACGCGCAGGGGACAAGGGGCAGCGGCAGCGGCGGCCAAGGGGGACAGCGCAGCGACAGCGACAGCGAGCGCAGCGCCACGAAAAGCGGCAAGCTGCAGGCCGCAGCGGCCCGCGCAGCGGACCTCAGCGGCGCGGCAGCGCAGCGGCAGCGGCAGCGGCACGGCAGGGCAGCGGCAGCGGGGGCGGCGGCAGCGGCAGCGGCAGGGCAGCGGCAGCGGCAGCGGGAAAGCGGCAGCGCAGCGGAGCGGCAGCGGCCGGGCAGCGGCACGGCAGCGGCAGCGAAAGACAGCGGCAGGCCAGCGGCGCGGCAGCGGCAGCCGCAGCGGCCAGCGAGCGGCAGCGGCACGAGCCAGCGGCAGCGGCAGCGGCATGCGGTGGGCAGCGCAGCGGCAGCGGCACGGAAAGCGGCAGCGGCCAAGCGGCGCGGCGCGCGCGGCAGCGCAAGCGGCAGCGGACCAGCGGCACGGCAGCGGCAGCGGCAGCGGCAGCGGCACGGCAGCGGCAGCGGCAGGGCAGCGGCAGCATATTCTCTCTCTGTTATCCATCCTCATTAAAGGTTATTAGTTTCTTTGTTCTGCCTTCATCACCACTTCTTTGCCTCCTCCTCCTCTTCCTCCTCCTCCTACTCCTCCTACTCCTCCTCCCCTCCTCCTCCTCAAATGTTGTCGAAGCCAGCAAAATTAACTACATTTAAAAACAGACTTGACGCACACTGTAAAGTAAATGGGTATTGATATTGCCCTGCGAATTCATATTATAGTCCCCCGGATCGATTAGTTGTAGTGGTAGTTGTAGTTAGCATATTTCATATCCCATCATTCTTCACTACGAAACTTCCTTGTTCCTATCTTCTTTAGGGACATGGTATCATTTTCCAACTATCCTCTTACATATAGGTGATGGTTAGTAGTATGTAGTACAACAGATACCCTAGTTATGGACCAATAGGTCTCCTGGTGTCTGTTATTCCTATGTATTCCTATGTATCCCTCCTCCTCCTCTGCCTCATCATCAATTGCTTCATACTTGTCTGTGATGTTTTATTCGTGGCCTCTTTGCGTCCCTCCTTTTTTTATTACCATTTCTTATAGAGATAAGCTTTGATTAATGATTCAGAGGAGGAGGAGGAGGAGAAGGAGGAGGAGGAGAAGGGAGAAGGAGGAGGAGGTGGAGGAGGAGGGAGCTATATCCTTGCTACATGTATACTGATTTAGTTAAGATTATCCTAGTTCATATCCCTTTCTTCCTCCCTTCTTTCCTTCCTTCCTTCCTTTACCTATCTTAATGTCTTTCTGTATGTCTGTTCATTATAATAAAATACCATAAAAGATAGATAGAGATAGAAAGTTCAATAAGAGAGAGAGAAGAAGAAAAGAGAAGAAAGGGGGAGAAGAGAGAGGAGAGGAGAGAGAGAGGAGAGAGAGAGAAGAGAGAGGGGGAGAGAGAGAGAGAGAGCGGGGGAGAGAGAGAGAGAGAGAGAGAGAAAATGAGAGAGGAGAGAGAGGGGAGAGAGAGAGAGAGAGAGAGAGAGAGAGAGAGGGGAGAGAGAGAGAGAGAAGGTTTCCATGTCAAATTAGTAAACGCAGACACTTATATTTTGTTCTTGTTTGATTCCTCACCTCCCTCTTTTCCCTCTCTCCCTCCTGGCTCTCCCTCTCTACCTCTCTCCTTCCCTACCTCCCCTCTCCCCCTAAACCCCTCTCCCTCCCTCTTCTTCCCCTCTCTTTTTCTCTCCTCTCTCTCTCCCTTCCAATCTCTCTCCCTCTCTCTCTCTCTCCCTTCCACTCTCTCTCCCTCTTTCTTCCTCTGCCCCCCCCTCTCTCTCCCTTCCTCCTTCTCTCCCTCCATTCCTTCCTTCCATCAGACATTCCAAGTCTATCATCCTCTTTTCGTTTTTTTGTTTTTTGTAATGAACTTTCACACACATATTCACATATCCTTTTTTTGTGTTTTATTTTTTTTTCTACTAAGCTACACATTTAAACATTTTTAAAATTCACATTTTTTCATTAACGTGTGCCATTTTGTTTACCTTTAGTTTTATTTACATTGAAAGTTTAATAGTTTTATGTCATTATTGATTTTTTTTTCCATCTGCGAGATCTTAGGTTTACAATTTTTCATTAAACGTGTTTTGTTATTTCTGTCACATTTTTCTCAGTCTTCATTTATAACATTGCATACATACAGACACACAGACATTTTTTCCCGTAATTCTTCCCATTCACTCTTACTGTCATTCATATCTCAAAATTCTTCACTTATTTTTATATTCGTCCTTCATCTTCTTGTTCTTGTGACCTTTGTCGCTTAGTATCACTTCATAGGTCCTCTTCAACGTAGTCCCCTTCGTTAACAACTTGTCAACTCTTCCCTTGTATATTTCAACTGGGATGCTGAAACATTTTCATTAGTTTTTGGTCCTTATACTAACATTTAATCCTAATTCGTTAGTCATAATCTGTTTTCACAATCTTCCACTTGGTTTGTATTCATAAATGTCACTCTTACTTCATCCTCTGTACAATCTCTGGCTGTATATTCTATCTTGCACGGACTTTGATAAGATCCTAAGATTCCAAGTGGATGGAATCATGCATCTGGCGTCTCTGTTTGCATGGTAATTTCCTTGTAATCGAACACACTGATTGCTTCGTTATAATCCTCGCGTTATATTATCTTTACCTCGAGCTCCCTTTGTTGTCCATTAGCAGATGGTAATAGCCTTGTAATGAGTCCATGGGATTTTTGTATATATAAGTCTCCCTGCTCCCTGCTCCCTGTATATCTGTGTCCCGGGGGAAGGAGGGAAGCGGGGAAGCTCTCTCTCTCTCTCTCTCTCTCTCTCTCTTCTCTCTCCTCTCTCTCTCTCCTTCTCTCTCTCTCTCTCTCTCCTCTCCTCTCTCTCTCTCCTCTCTCTCTTCCTCTCTCTCCCCGTCTCTCCTCTCTCTCTTCCTCTCCTCTCGCTCTCCTCTCGCTCTCCTCTCTCCTTTTCCTCCTCTCATCTCTCTCTCTCTCTCTCTCTTTCTCTCTCTCTCTCTCTCTCTCTCTCCTCTCTCTCTCTCTCCTCCCCCTCTCTCTCTCTGTCTCTCCCTCTCTCCTCTTCTCTCCTCTCTCTCTCTTCTCTCCGCTCTCTCTCCTCTGTCTCGCTCTGTCTCGCTCTTCTCTCTCTCTCTCAAGGTACTGTAGCCGGCACTTTTCACCAGTTTAGTGCCGCGGGGGGAAGGAGGGGGACGGTTCCGTGCCCTAGCTCCCGTTAAGTAATAATAATAATAAATAATAAAATAATTTTATTCTCGCCCGGGGGCATACAGACAAAACCAAAGCAATAAGAACAAGCAAAGGAGTAAACTTAAGTACTAGAATAAAAAAAAAAAACAAGAACAAAGTACAGGCACATTAGAGGCATAGTATCAAAAGTACATAGAAAAAGCAACATGGACACTGTGCTTACCCCAACATTATGCACAAAACAGCAGACCCAGCCACCGCTGTTGTATAGGTGCAACATACATAGCCGAGCTTTGCCTGACAGAGGTGATGATGGAGTTCGTAGAAGAGCTCCACCTTACTCCATAAACGGAACACGGAGTGGCGACGGATCACTCAGATTGTTCACCCAGTTCCTAGCGAAAGCCAGGGACGAGCATGTCACAACCTTGGGCCAGCCCCAGAAGCCTTTAAAAGATTATCATTGAGACCTTAGGCGGTTCATAGGGCACCTTGTACCGAGCGTACCACAGCGAGTACAGTATATAGCGTAGCATGACTCCTGAATAACTCCATCTTCACCTCTCTGACAGTAGGAGAAATTTCCTCTGTAAATATTTCCACGACAAGAAGCTTAGTGGTTGCTTGATGATATTATCATCATCATCAAGTCTGTCGTTGGGATATAACAGGCTAGGTATGCGGAATCTACCACAAAAATGAGGATACCCACCGAGCATGCTGTTTTCAGGTAATTCACCTTAGCGCGTTGCCCCCCGTGATACTACCATGCATCTGTCGTAGTTGTAGACAATGTCTGCTTGGCAGCATACCAAAACCCCTGACACACATTGATAAGGTCCTGCAACGCATCCGCAGTGGGTGCGAGCAGTACCATACATCAGCATAGCTCAGTGAGTTGATACACCCATCATGTGTGTGGCACACGTATCACGAAAGGTGGAGGGACTGAGCTCATCCGGTACAGTGTAACATTGCACAGGTTGGGGGATAAATCTCCCCCTGGCCGAATACCATTGGGAGTACCTAAAGGACAGCAAGAAGGGAATTACCCCACTTAACAGAAAATTCCTGGATAGTGTTACAGTACCTAATAAAATTAGCAATGTACCCAGGTGACCCATGACGAGAAGTTATTGGAAAGGAGCTCCAGTAAGCCTCCAACTCTCGAGCCCCCCACAAGCCTTTCTGTCATCCAGGAAACACAGATAACAAAGTGAATTTCTGGAAGTGTATTAATGAATGATATCTTCATCGTCCACACCACACATCCAGTGCCAAGGCCTTTCTTATAGCTGAAGTGATTGTCCAGTGTATACAGGTTAGGCTCAAGACGAAGGAGCACCACCTTTCGCCAGCACCTTGGACAGGGCGGTTGCTTATGGCAGGGGTCTGTAATTGCCAGACGTTAGCAGGTCCTTCACTTTGCTCTAAGTAACGTCGCTATAAGAGCTGCCAACACCTGACTGGGATGTACTGATGGCAGACACAGGCATTGATGAAAGAGACAGAGCCAAGTAACCAGGCTGGGGTGCGCCATATTTAAAGCCCCAGAAAGGGAACCCATCCATACCCAAAGCCTCACTGGAGGAGAGGCTTTGCAATACCCATCTCATTCCTCGTTTGAATACCGCTGCGGAAACCCATGCAGCGACACACCACGCCTCCCACCACGCAGGTTATTATCACTCTCCTCGTCCCTCACCACAGTGAAAAAATGCCCTTGAAATGTTCTCTCCACATGGAGGGGCCGATACCCTCTCCCCCACAGCGTGATAACCCGTAGGTGGAAGCGTGTGTGATCCCGGGTTCATTCTGCCGCACGCACGCCAAAAAGTTAAAGGAGTCACCAGATGCCGCTTGTCAGCCAGGGACTGGGCACGAAGCTGGTGGCTCATGGACTTACACCACCTGAGACCACAGCTGCATCTGACCCTGGTACTCCTCATCTCTCAGCCAGTGGCCCAACGCGGGGACCACACTCGCTCTCACTCAAGGAAGGATCCCGCACGGCAAACGGTGCGCCTCACGAAGAAAACTCATGCCGGCCTGGTACCTGCCTCATGTCTTCCTTTCAAAAACCAAACACAGTCTGGCCAGCACGCATCATGCACTCTATCACGCCTCGGGAAGGGCGTTGATGTCGTCATGGTGCCCCACGATCCAGACATGCATTATGGAAGCAACAAACCTGACAGGAATTGTGGCAATGCCCTCCGCAACTCTGTCACCACACGACAATACTCCTCTCTTTTTGCTTGTCCGAAAATCCCCCACTTAACCTTGCCGCTAATTATCCTGCCTGAACTGTGCAGAGCAGGGAGCCATTACTTTGAAATGCACAGGAGAGGAAAATGGTCTGAAGAGACACTGTTGTACAGAATGGAGCACTCATCCATCACATCAAACAGGCAATGGTGACAACAGCACAGATCCAGCCACGTGCGTAGAGACACCCTGGTTGACATGAGTGAAGCTCGTTGGGGGAAGCGCCCTCACGTCAGGCCATCACCATGTCGTGGTCTCCACACAGCGCTTGAATGTCTGTGAGAAGGCAGTGCCCGGAGCAGCATTAAAGTCACGAGAATGGCAAACATTCTGCTCTTCAGCATCCTCTATTATGGAGGGACGTCTGCCTAATTACATTAGTATAGTCCCTGTTCTCCACATACTGGTGGGCAGATACACATTCACCAGCAATCTGGAAGAACCGGTCATCCTTGTATTGCAATGCCCAAAATGCGGAGGATCTGAGCATTACATACTTTGATGTATTTAGAAAGGACTCATGTGCCACAAAAAGGAGGACCACCGTAAGGCCTGCCACGCTTCAGGACCCGTGTCTCGTCCACCGTCTTAGTCGAGAACGACACAAAGTCCTTATGGAGGCCATTCGGTCTATGCACCTCGTCAGGGCACAGGCACGTCTCCTGTATGGCCAGCACGTGCACCTGCCCCAGGAGATCCCTGATGTGAGGCTCACTACCTTTCATCCCTCCCGCCTCGTTACAGCTCCAGTTTCTTGGTCACAACGAGCCCAGAGGAAGATGAGGTGTGTGCTTACCCTTTTACCCTCAAGGTGGTAAGGCGTACTCAAAGTAATGTTAAGTTTGATATATTGTGGTGTAATATTGGTCTCTCTCTCTCTTTCTCTTTTTTTTTTTCTCTCGCTCTCTCTCTCTCCTCTCTCTCTCTCTCTCTCGCTCTCTCTCTCTCTCTCTCTCTCCTCTCTCTTCTTCTCTCTCTCTCTCTCTTCTCTCTCTCTCTCTCTCTCTCTCTCTCTCTCTCTCTATCTCTCTCTCTCTCTCTCTCTCTCTCTCTCTCTCTCTCTCTCTCTCTCTCTCTCTCTCTCTCTCTCTCTCTCTCTCTCTCTCTCTCTCTCTCTCTCTCTCTCTCTCTCTCTCTCTCTCTCTCTCTCTCTCTCTCTCTCTCTCTCTCTCTCTCTTACACCATTCCTCCCCTTTTTAAACCCTTTTTGTATCACCCTGCTTCATTCTTTCCCTTCCTTTCTCCCCCTAATTTTCCCCATGTCGTGACAGACTTTTTACCCCCCGGGTGTTAAGTAGTTAAATTACAACGACCCCCGGTTATTGGGGCCGGGCCGTTAAACGCCCTCCCGGGGAAACCAAACCACTGTTTTAAATAGCACTTTTTTCTGGCCCATTTTTAAGGGTTTCAGACCCTGTCAGCCCGGTAAAATTTTCCCAAACAAGCTAAATATTTTTTTTTTTTGTTTTTTTGTTATCGCTCCCCATCCCGGTACAACCCCTGGATTGCCTTGTTTTGGGGTTTTTGTGTTTCTGTTACCCGTCCCAAATAACACAATACAAGGAGAGGAGGAAAAAAGGGAAAAGCGGGGGGGGGGGAAGGAGGAGGAGGGAGGGAGGAGGGGGGGGGGGGGGGGGGTAGGGGAGAGGAGGACAGGAGGGAAGGGGGAGGAGGAAATTACATAGGATTACATAGGTTTAAAAAACATAGGATTACAAAAGGAATTCCCTAGGAATAACGACACCAGGAGCCCTATTGGAGATTCCCCTGTTTAGGATCATTACTGTGTGACACCTAAACCCTTTTTCCCTGCTGAAACTTCATTTTAACGATTTTTTTGGGCTTTTAATAGTTATATTAAAGGTTATCGTTGCCTAAAAGCATTACTTTACATATATGGGAAATTAAATTTTTAAATAGCCTTTTACCACTCCAATCTGATATTTTTGGTCGAGACTTTTTGTATGGGTTCGCAGTTTTTTCTTTGAAATGTTTTAAAACCGCCTAATTTTGGTTTGCCCATCTGCAAATTTCAAATTTTTAGATAAAAAGCCCGCAGCCAGACCCTTTCCTAATATAAGAAAAGGAGAAAGGAAACCAAGCCCGAGCCCCTGGGGGCACCCCATAGTAACATCTAACCAATCAGATGCCTCGCCATTTTACTACCCGTTTTTTTACATTTGAAAGAAAAATCGCCAACCCAAATGAACAAAAATTCCCCTTCTCCTATCCCATGTTCCCCCTTAAAACCCTTGGTCAACAGTCCCCAAATGGGGAAAACTGTAAGAAAATTTCTAAAAAATCAAGGTATGTTACACCCGAGGGAATTTTTAGCGTCCCAAATTTTGAATAAAGACATAAAAAAAATCCAAAAGGTTTTTTAAAGCAGGACCCTTTTTTTTCAAAAATCCATGCTGGGAGTTTAGTATTGAGTTATTTTAATCGAAAAAAAACACTTTTTTTACCCCGCAATTTTTTCCAAATAGATTTTAATAATAAGGGACGTTAAAATAATTGGCGATAATTCTTGTTAGGCTCTTATTCTCTTTTTTGAATATCGGGGGCAACTTTTAGCAAATTTTCCCACAAAACTGGAACTTTTTTTGCCTTTAAAGCGATTTATTGGGGATAAATCTTTAAGGGGGAGCGAAATTTGACGGGTGCCTTTCCCCGCGAAGTAACCCCCCGGCCCAAAATTTCGTCCACCCCCCGGTTTTGCGGGGTGGGTTTTCAGCAAATCCCTTTGATTTTTCGTCAAATGTTTATCCCCCCCCTCCTTTTTCCAATCTATCCCCTTTTCGAGTACAGGGTTACTGTTTCTGGTAATGGAGCTTCGTCTTATTTAATAAATACCGCATTAAAGTTTTCCCTTGAGACGAAAAGCCATCTCTTATTTTCATTTCCCAAAGATGTTTTTCAAAATCTTTCAGGGGGCCCCAATACTTTTTTTTGACGTTTTTTTTTTAAATTTTTTTTTTTTTGAACGTTTTGAAAGAACCTTTTTCGGGTTTGATTTGGTTTCCTTTGCAATTTTTTTTCCCATCTCGCGTTTTTTATCTTTTTTACTCCTTTGCAAACGCGTTTTACGTCATTGTATTGGGCTAAAAATCGCGGGTCCGCATTTGATCGCTTGTAAACTTTATCCCTCGTCCCCTTATCCCCAATGTTTTGTTGAATTCATTAGTCTCCAACTGGGTCCTTTTTTATGTTTTTTAGAATTTTCCCCTTATCCGGGAACATGTTTTTCAACCCCCAAATTGGAGTTTTTTTTGTGAATAAATTACACATTTTTTCCCGGCGTTATTCCCTTTAGTAGGTAAAAACCCAAAATCAACTTCGCTAGTACCCTGCGATCTTCGGGGAATCTCCCTTTATTAAAAGGGGGAAAATAAAAACCCGGTTCCCCTGGATGTCTACATTCCCTTTTTTATGCCGCATTTGATTAAACCTTTTGGATCAATTTTTGCGAAATGTTCCCCCTAAAAATCCCCCAGAAAATTAATCAGACCCGTGTCCGGTAGTGAAAACTAAATCAGGATACTATTATCCCTTGTGGGGAAAAGGGCTCAGGGAACCACCGGTTTTAAATATACTTTTTTACCATATCAAGAAATCCCCGTACTTTCTATCCCCAAAATTAGTTTTCCCCGTTTTATACGGGGTGGGTTTAAAACCCCAAACATAAAATTTGTGCCTTATTTTTGTTTATAACGGACTTTATGGGCGTCATAGAAAAGGGCCCATCGATTTCCCCGCATTAGATTAGGGAGGGAGGGATATTTTTTTTTCCCCCCCCCCCCCATAGTTTAGAAAATTTTTACCTTTAGTTTAAATCTTGGGTAACGGGGGTCTTGTGATCTTTATTTACTTAAATCGATTTCGATTGCTTGCAAATTATTTTTAATGTAAAAAATGACACCTCCCAGGCTTATGCGTACGAAAAATTTAGGAACGTTTTTTATACCCCTGGAAGGGCCCTTTTTCAGCTAAAAAATGTTTATCTTTTGTGTTCCCCCAACTCTCAGTGATACAAAACGATATCTGCTTTTTGGGCCCAAAACGTATGCAAATTAGTTCGTTACGCTTTAAAATTTAATGCTTCTGGCTTTTGGAAATTATAGAATTTAAGTTTTTTAAAAATTTTTGGTTTAACCCTTTGCGTGAGGGTTTACCGGAAACGGGTCCTGGGGGTCCAGGAAACCAGGGCCCCCTTGTTTAAAGTTATTTTGATTAGTTATGCGGAAAGGGAACGGGGAACCCAGCGTTCCCGTGGGAAAAAAAAGGGGTTAAGGTGATGCTGCTAGGAGGAGGGGGAGGGGGAATAAAAAACAAGGAATAAAAAGGGAAACACAAACAGCAACAGACCATGGGTCTTTACAAACTGTTTGTTTTAACTAACTACACTAACTAGCTATAAGAGAAAAAGGATAGGAATTTTGAAGGCTCCTCCCACCCACCCACCCCTCCAGCCGAAGCTGGCCGGGGAAAAAAAGTGATACCATGCAATATAAAAAACTGCATGGAATTTTGAGGAAAGTTGAAAGCTGTAATCTAGGCTAACTATACTATTTTGTGGTGGTAGGTTTAGTGCTTATAGATGGGCATGTTATTGTTTTTTTGTAATGGTTTGTGGAACACAGTGTGGATTTTCAAGGGTGGTGCGGCAGCCTTGCCTGGCGCTTTTTTGGGGAGGGCAGCAGTCAATCAGGCCCCAACTCCTTTTCAACCCACTGCGGTATCATTTTTCCAAGTGGGCCCGGGGGGGTCCTTCAAGCCCCTCAGCAGTGCCCCCCTGGATATAAACCCCGATGGTGGTCACTAACTGACAGGGCCCTTACTAAACCCACAGCCCGTCACGGGTAAAAAAGTTGTAGTGTGCCCTTTTACTCGGGGGGCTGTCTGAGGTGGGGGGGGGGGGGTTTTGGGTAGACGCGACTGCCATTTTACGCAATGAGAGTAAGTTTCAGAGGCCCGCAGAAAAATTTTATTATTCCGAGAAAAAGTGAAACCCGGGATTTGATTGAAATTTTTACGAGGCGTTTTTAAAAAGATTTATTGTATTGGTTTACTACGTTAGGGCACCCCATTCAACTTAAAACCCCGGGTTTGGAAAATATTTGCTTCGTTCGTTAAAAACCGTTCCTGCTATTTTAAATCCGTTGTTTCTAGTAGCTTGACCGGTCTAGCGGAAAAGATTTTCTGGGACTAGTTCGAAAATCCTTGAAGATTTTAAAGACTTGAGGGGTCACCTCTTATCCTTCTTTTTGTTAGGGGGGAAAAAAAGTTAATTCTTTAAACCCGATTTTCGTACGATTTATTTCGAAAACTAGGACATTTTGGTTACTCGCCTGTTTTTTTTCTATTTATCTATGTCCTTTTTTAAAAAAGGTGCCCAGAATTGCAATAGTTTCTAGATGGGGGGCAACTGCATTTAAAGAGAGTGAGTATAACTTTTCAGTTTTAAAAATGAAAGTTCGTCCAAAAAGCCAACCTTTTATTTGCAGTTTTTATACCTCTATTTTTGGGTTTTATTCGGTTTGAGACTTTCGAGATTATAACGCCTAAATTTTTTTTTTTCTTAAAACACTTGTTAGTTAAAAATCGTTCATCACGAATTTTTATGAGGGTTTTTATTCCCGATATGTAGTACATGACTTTGTCAAGGTTAAAATTTCATTCCCATGTTTTTGACCTTTCTTTTAGCGGTTTGGGGGTTTTTTTTTGGGTATGATTTTGGGCGCGGGAATTCTGTAGAGGCTATGTTTGTGTTTTTCGTGTCATCAGCAAATTTCGATATCCTGCATGTGTTTCCCTCGTAAAGTCTTTTGAAATTTTAAGAACGGGATAGGCCCCGAGAACTGATCCTTGGGGAACACCATATTTACACTGGTCCAGTCAGAAAAAAAATTTCCATTTATTACCCCTTTTGTTAGTTTTGCAGCCTTTTTTCTACCCAAATTTTGAAAGATGGCCGTTATACCTGAGCTTTTACTTCAAATGAGACGCCTATGGGGAAAACTTTGTCGAACGCTTTTTGAAAATCAGGAAAAACTACGTTACTGCCCTCGTGTTGTCGTACATTTGAAACATTTTTTTGTAAAAATCAAGTAAGTTTAAAGGGGCATGAGCTTTTATTTCTAAACCAGCTGCGAATCTTTGATTATGCTTTTTTTCTTCTAAAAAACTTAACGATTTTGTCTCTTATGAGGATTCCATTTTTTTTCCAGCAACTGAGTAAATGGGGCATATTTTCCGGGCTGCGACTTGCTTCCTTTTTTTTAAATAGGGTGTGACTTTTGCTATTTTCCATTGCAGGGTACATTTCCGGTGATACAGATTTTTAAATAAGAGGGAAAGGGTTTTACATTTCGTTCCTTGCTTCTTTTAATTGGGCAAATTTGTCGGCCCAGGAGCTTTGTTATTTTCATGTTTTTTACGCGAGAAAAAGTCCTTTTCCTGAAAGTTATGAGCTGGGGCAAGTACCTTTGTTCGGGTTTTTTTTTTGGGGGGGTGATTTTGCGGTTTTTCCACTGTAAAGAGATGCAAAAAATTTTTAGAGTACCCGCCATAGAACTTCATTTGCGGGTTTTCGCTTTTTTCCTTTCCCCAACGGCCCTAGGTGCGTTTTATGCCAAAAATTAAAAACTAACTAGGGGTCAAGGCAAACAAAAACACAAAGGATCCGGGTTTTAAAAAGTTTTTTAAATTTGTTAAAATAGTCACTAAAAACTAACCCCCTACCTAACCCCACCACTTAACCTAAGGTGAAAACTTAAGTTGCTACCCAGCATGAATACATTATCACATTTAATAAACAGCAGTTGTGGAGCTTACACAAACCTATAAAATAAAAAAAATTAAAAGGTGGAACAAACTCAAGTTTTGGTTGTGGGTTCCCGCGGAAAGGGGGTCTTCACTTCACGACGAAAAACCAGTCTCCCCTCTTCCAGGGGTTCAGCGTTCACGAACCTTTCGACACGTCACCCACCATACGTCTTTCATCATGAAGTAAATTAATTAATCATAACAAACCTTAAATACAAAATCTTAAATTACATATTAATAAACAACATTTAAAAATAGAAAAAAATAGACTTTTAAGGGGGAAACCAAACTCCAAACACCCCTCCCCTTTTAAGAAAAAAAACACAACTTTTAGTTTTTTTAAAAACCAGAAGTATAAAAGGGGTCGCGATAAGGCGTCGAAATTTGGGTTTTCAGCCCTTTGATATGCTGATTTCAAAAATTATGGGGCTGCAATATCAAACACCCCCGGTTTAAACCCTTTTGGTTTTTTTTTTTATTTTAGTCAAAAATTAGGGATTATGATCACTGAAACGTTTTTTTTACCCCCAGCCCCCCTAAAAATACATCAAATTTCTCAAAGCGCAAAAAGGAAAAAAAGTTCCTTTTCTATGGTAGGTAGTTCTTTTGATGAGTTTAAATTTTACTGACATATGGGTAACGGGATGAAAAAACCAAGTTTTTGTCTTCCTGCATCAGACGCCCCGCTGCAAATCATAGCATAAACGGTAGCAAAAGTTTGCAAAAATTTGGGTCCTTGCAGTACGGCTCAATTAACAAAATTTTTTTTATCAAAAGAATTTTGCCCCTTTTCACCCCCCTCATAGTTCTTTTTCGGGCTAAAAAAAATCGTCAGGGGTTTTACTTTTCGCAAAGTTAGGACAGAACTTTCTAAAATGGGGCCATCCCTAAAAAACCTTTGGGAAATCCTCGAGTTCGGGGTGCAGAATTTACAAAGGCCTAATCTTTGCTAAATTGGGGAAAAACTTTCCACAACCGACTTTATGACCAAGAAAAACTAAATGTGCTCCCCAAAACTCATTTTTTAACAAAATTTAAATAGTCAATGAAGCTTGTCTTACCTATCAAATAAACCTAAAGGGTGCAAGGGGATTTCCAATCTTTTGACTGTATAATAAGATCATAAATTAAAAATTTTACCCCTTTCTATCCTTCATTATCCAGATTTTAATCTTTGTAGTATTTGGGGCATTTTTTAGGCCAAAAGGCATAACTCTGTATGTTTAAAAGTCCGTTTGGAGAAATGAAAGATTATTACTTACTTCTCTCAAAAAAGGTCCCCTGATAGTACCCGCGCAAAATAAATTTTTTGAAAAAACCATTGCCCCATAATCAATTATATCATAAACCCTAGGAAAGGTAACAATCCCCTTTTCTTCAAAGCTTTTACACTTTTAAGTCGGTACACATTCTCTTTTACCATTGTTAGGATTAAAACACAAGAGACGCCCACTCACTCTTACTAGGAAACCCAAATTGACTGATAAAAATTCACTCGTTTTTTAAAAAATTCCTTTTTCTGGAGAAACACGATACGGAGTTTGTTTCACAGGGGAGCACCCTCAACTGACAATATCATGCCAAACTGAAGTTGGTTTGGGAACACAGAAATATATCGTTAAAATCATGCAAAAGGGGTATTAAATTTCAATTTTTAATGTTTTCAAATGACCCAGCTTTGAAACCAGGAACTTAAAACATCAAGTTTTTTAGTTTAACATCCATTTATTTTAATCATTTTCCCATTCAATTACTTTCTGTTTACCAAAAATTCCCATTCCTGTAAATTTAACCCCATCTTTTTTCTTTCAAGGTTTTTAACTAATTTTTTATTTCACTCCTGGTAGCAATTTAAAATGTTCCCCCCCTTGCTGCTGAAAGGTCTTTTTCTTTTTAAAAAAACTTTTCTTAAATTAAAAAAAAAAAAAAAAAAAAAATTTTTTCCCTCAAGTTTCACAAGGGTTTATTTTTTTTTGTTCCCATTCCCAAAAGGGTTTTTTGGTTCCCCACACTTTTAAAGTTTTGTTCTTCTTTTCCAAAATTCCTTTTGTTTTAAAAGGCCCTTCCCTTTCCCCAAAAAATTTGTTTTTGGGGCCCAAACTTCTTTCGGGTAACCGTTTTAGTATAAAAGTGGAAACCCCTCCCCCCCTTTTTTTTCCGGTATTGGTGACAGGTTGGGGTTATCCAGTTTGGGGGCCTTTAATTTGGGTAATGCGTGACAAGGGGGGGGGTTTTTTCCCCGAGAGAAAAGCTGGAAAATTTTGGGTTAAAATGCGCCCTAAGGATTACGTGGGGACCGAAGGGTAAATACGGGGGAACCGGGGAATTTTGGAGGCCCAAGAGGGGGGTCGGGAAAAGTAACACACGAGGTAACTAAAAAACCTTTTGTTTTAGGGCAAACCGCAATTGACGAGAAAAATTGAAAAAATGGGTTAATTTCTCGGAATAATTTTGGGTTTACCGGCTTCAAATGGCAAGATCTGCAAATTTTAAATAGACTTAATTCCGGCCAATTTATCGTCATTATCTTGGTTTTTTTAAAAAAACCCCAAAAAATCCCCCCGGGGAAAAAAGGGTCCCGGGTCCCCAAAGTTCAAATCTACCAGGGCTTCCTTTTATCAGGCTAATCCCCATGATAAATGCCAAAAAAAGGGCGGCTCTTTCATTTCTTTTCCCTCCAATCTTTTAAAAAATTTATCAAATAAAAATCGACTTTATAATCAAAATTTGAGTCAACCCTAAACCCTTTTTTTACCAAACAAATAATTTATTTTATTAAAACTTTTAGTCAAAATTCCTTAAAAATTTTTACCCAAAAAAATTAAAGCACACTTTAGACCCCCCGATCCCCCCAAAACCGTCTTTTTTAGGGGGCATGACAGACACCGAAACAAACCCGGGGAATTCTTTCCCTAGAAAAATTTATTAATGGAAGGGAAAAAAAAAATGGACGGCTCCCGGAAAGTTTCCCAAGAAAAGTTAATCCTCTATGGGAAGAACGAAGCAACTTTAAGGTGCAAAAAAAATATCAAAGAGGGGTCTAAACAGGGGGTCCAGACCCCAAAAGTACGGGACCCGGTAAACTTTCTAAAGAAGGAAAACCACAAACTAGGGACCCCAGTCCCGAAAAAAGAACTGGCGGCCCTACCCTTGGTGGCGAACCACCAAAAAAGGGGGAAACAATTCTTGGGGGTCCTTCATTGGGGAATAAATTGGGGCCCAAAATTTTTTCAAATTTTTTCAAAACAAATTAGCAAATCTGCTATTTTTCCCGGGCCCGTTCCAAATTAATTTAATTTTTCAGGGTTTTTTTTCTAATTCCCAAAAAAAATTTTTTTCAACCTTTTCTTTAAACCAAATTCTGGGAGGACACTTTACTTAAAATTCTTACCTTTTCATAAAATAACTTTGGGTAACCTGTTTTCATTAACCCCCGGGGGCCAAAGAGTTTAATTTTTTCCAAAAGCAGCATCTTTTCTTTATTCCTTTTAAGAAAAACAACCCCAATTTTGAGGTCCCCTTAAATTTTTTCCGAATTTGGCTCCCCAAAATTTCCGTAGTTCATACCAAAACCAACTTTCTTTGTTTGTTAAAAAGCCATACTTAGTTTTGGTTGGTCCTTTAAAAAAAATTTTTTTGAAAATTTGCCCCAAAAAAATTTGTAAACAACTAAGTTGAACCTTTTAATTGAAAAACTTCTGAAATTCTAAGGTAACTAAATTTCCCCTTTTTTAACAACTCCCCTATTTAACCCCCCTAAGGGTTTTTAAATGTTCAAAGAAAGAAAAATTTTTTTCTATTTTAAAAATGGATCCCTTTTTTAAAACGCACAAACTCCCTTTTTTTACTAAGACCTTCTTTTAACAACCCCAATGAAAAATTTTCCGTTTTTCCTGAATTTTTTTTTAAAATTCCAATTGAAACTAATTGATCGGCTCAAAAACAAACTTTAATATACCCATGTTTTCAACCCAATCAGCATTTTTTTGCCCCATGAAAAATATTAAAAAAAAATGGGGAATTACCATGCCCTTTTTTAAACAAACCCCAAATCAGGGTTTCAATCAAAAGGGGGGTCAAAAACAATCCGAACCAATCATGCCAAAACAAAAAAATTGGGGGAATAAACAAAAAAAACACAAATAAAACCAGGGGAAAAAAGGTTTTTAAAAAAAAATCACTTCTAAACAAAACCCAACCAACCCCTTCCAAGGCCCCTTTGTTTTTCCATAATTTCAAAATAACAGGGGGGAACCCAAAAAAAACAAAAGTGATTTTTAAAAAAATTTTTTAATTTTTAAAAAAAGACTATATTTTTTTTTTCAGAACCATCCATAAACCACCCCCCTTCCAAGGGGTGCTAAAAATTTTACCCAGGAAAAAAAGTATCATTAAACCAGTAATTTATCAACAAAATCCTTAAAAACCCCAAAATTTAAAAATGGAACAAAAAAAACAAATTTTTTTTAGCAAAGGGGACTTAACTCCAAAACCAGTCCCTTTCCCCCATGGTTAGGTTTTAAATTTGAAGTCACCCCCATACGTCTCAAAACCTTTTTTTCTCTTTCCTTTTCTTCCCAGAAAAAAAAAAAACATTTAATAATAGGAAAAGAAAAGGGGGGCCATAACATCCTAACAAATCATACTTTTTCCTTTTTAAAAACTGAAAATTTTTAGGGGGATTTGGAAATTTTGGAATCTATCAAAATTTTTTTCCCTTTTTCCCCTTCCCCCCCACTCCCTTTGGGGAAAGGGGAAGGGGGGGGGGGGGGAATTCAAATTCATAATAAAAAACAGGGGCCCCCCCTTGGGTTTGGAGGTATTGTGAAAAACATTTCTTAATTTTAAAAAGTAAGAAAAACATTTTTAAAATTCCGGGGCCCGGGATGAAAATGGGGTTTATTCAATATTTGTATGAACAATAAACCCCCTGGCAATTTTTAAAAGGAATGTTTTTCCCTGGAAGGGCTTTCAGGTAAAAATTTTTTTTTTTGGTGTTTGACCCCAACTCTCTGATCTAAGAATCTGGCTTTTTCGGCAACAACGAAAATCTAAAAATTCGTTACCTTTAAAATAATGCTTCGGCTTTGTTAGGAAATTTAAGTTCCTTGATATTTTTTGGTAACCTTGCTGAGGGTTACGGGCAGGGTCAAACGGTCCACTGTTCAGGGCGCTTGTTTAAAGTTATTTTTTTTTGTATTTGGGGAAACGGGCGGGACCCCATCGTTGCTGGGGGTAAAAAAAAAGGGGTTTTAAGGTGTGCTGCTACCGCCGTCGCTCTTTCGTTTTTTGATCTGAAAAGGGGAACCTTGTCTTTCGCGCGTCCTAATCTTTGCTGGCCGACGGGGCTGAGGTGGAGTCCGTCCCCCAAAACAGGAGGAATCCTCAACCAGGTGGGTCCTGGTAAAAAATTTACCCCAAAAATTTTTCGAAGTCTAATTTTTCTTGACTTGGTAAGACAAATCGTGATATATTGATTGATGTTGATGGTAAATCTTTTTTTTTTTCCTCATATGAGATTATTAACCTGCTCACCTTTCTTTTTCATGCTGCTGAAGTTACGTTACTAAAACAACACACACCCACACAAAACACACAACACACACAACACACAAACACACCCCAAACACACAACACACACCACACAAAAAAACCCCACCCCAACAAAATACAAAAAAAAAACCCCCCACACCCCACACCAAACCCCCACCCCCCACCACCCCAAAACCCCCAGTCCCCCACCCCCCCCCCACCCCCACCCCCCACCCCCAAACCCCCACCCCCCCAACCCACAACCCCCACCCCCACCACCCCACAAACCCCAAAGCCCCAACAACCCAAGTACCCCCACACCACACCAAATTCCACCCCACCACCACCACCCCCCCCCCTCACCACACCACCCCCACACCACCACCACCACCACCACCACCACCACCACACCACCACCACCACCACACACCACACCCCACACCACCACCACCACCTACACCACCACACACCACCACACCACCACCACCACCACCACCACGCCACCACCACCACCACCACCACACCACCGCCGCACCACCACCACACACCACAGCACCACACCCACGACACACCACACACCACCACCCACCACCCCACCACCAACCACCACCACACACCCCCACCACCCCACCACCACCACCACGACTAACACACCACCACCACCACCACCACCACCACCACACACCACCGCCCCACCACCACCACCACCACCACCCGCCACCACACCACCACCACACCACCACCCCCCACCACCACCACCACCACCACCACCACCACCGCCGCCACCACCACCACCACGACACCACCACCACCACCACCACCACCACCACCACCACCACCACCACACCACACCACACGGTGTGGGTGGGTGGTTGTGTGTGTGGTGTGTGTGTGTTGTGTGTGTGGGTGTATGTGTGTGTGTGGTGTGTGTGTTGTGTATGTGCGTGTGTGTGTAGTGTATGGTAGGTATGTGTATGGGTGTGTGTATGGGTGTGTGTGTGTGGGTGGGTGGTTGGGTGGGTGGGTGGGTGGGTGGATGTGTGTGTGTGTGTGTGGGGTTGGTGTGTGGTGGGTGGGTGGGTGGGGGTGGGTGTGTGTGGGTGTGTGTGTGGGTGTGTGTGTGTGTGTCTCAGTCATCCATGGTCTTGTCCACGCGAGTCGGACTCGCGATCGCCAGTTTCACCCTCCCGGTGCGAGGTAAGAGCTCATTATTATCGATCTTAGGTAAATGCTGGGACCTCACACACCACACACCGCCATCCTCTTGCTCAAGGTGGACAGTAACCACACGCCACACTAATTTCTAAATGGAAACACCTCCGGGAATGAGCGCGGCCGGGTACCGAACGCCGGACCACAGGATGGTGCCAGACACTCTAACCCACCGAGCCGTTCAGGCGTTAACACTCACACACAGGTGTGTGTGGGTGTGATCGTGTGTGTGTGTGTGTGTGGGTGTGGGTGTACGGTTTAAGACGGGGGAAAACATGTTATTTAAAATTCTCTACAGAAAATCTTGATTGCGTTCACGTGCTCGAAACAGTCATGTCATTGTTGGCGTAATCTTCTTTATAAAGTAATTCACCACCAGTAATGATTGAAAACAAGCTGGATTTTTATCATTATAAAGAAAATCCTTTGTATCGCAGGGTTCTCTTCATGCCGTAAGGGTCATGTTACTGCAATTATATTTGAGTGTTTACCTTCAGAGCCAGGTGAGATGACTACCTGGTGAGTCAGGTGAGTGTCGCGTAGCCTCTATCTTGACACATTTATGTTTTTTACATACATGATTCTCCTAGCCGCAAAGCCGCCCTCCGGGCGGACTTTTTGGCTAGCTCAAGCGGAGGGCTATTGGTGGGACTTCGGCCCACCACTTGTGTTTAGTGAGACTTCGGCCCACCAAACACAGACTCTCCAGATAGCCCCTTCTAGCTTTCCTGAAAATATGGATGTAGAAATGTATGTATTAACGCAAACCTATTCACATCACACCCAACCCATTCACTTACCCATTACCCATCACCCCCAACCCATTGACTCACCCATTACCCCCCACCCCCCACCCATTCACTCACCCATTATCCATCACCACACACCCATTCAGACAGCTTGCCAGTGCCGTCCGCGCAGGTGCTGCCCCACCTGCACCACGATGCCACACCCGCCAACAGTACTACTCATCCCTCCTTACAGTACCCAACAAGGGAATTCCTCGACACTAACTTACGCAAGCCAGATCTACAGAAACGGTGCCGTGAATGGGCTAACCAATATTTGGACACCAAGAGCCAACTCATTACCATGTTACTGGAAAAAGGGTCAACCCACACCAAATACAGTGACGCACCACGGCCAGCACCTCCTTCACCCGACGCTTCGAGGCCAGCCCCCAGTGAGCCACAGCCCACCCCTCCTCCCTCCCAGGCGCCCAAGCTCGACCGGGGGCCCTGCAGCTAGCCCCCTCTCCGCCTGAGGGACATGCGCCAGCCCCTTAAAACCGCACGCCGCCTGTGGTTGCCCCTTTTCAACCCGATGAACTTTTGGTTAGACCCTACACCGCCAGCTGACCTACGGCTGACCCTTTTGACGTCTGGCGACTCGAGAACAGCCCGTCGCAGCCGGCAGAGCCAACGACAACCTCCCAATCTCCAGTCACTTCCAAATACCCAGCCATCCCTATATGCCACGCGGGTAACTCACACAACTAATGATTTATTTGATACAAATGATATAGCGGGCAAAGTGCAAAAACTCTCAAAAGACATTGAATCAATCATTCTAAACTAGAAACAAAAAATATGGAGGTCGACTGCTAAACACTGAAATTAAGATTGCTTATATTACCATTGAATACCTGCAACAACGTGTAAGTTTATTGGGAGCAGCAAAATATCACTAGCAGTAAACAGCACAAAATAAAATCGACCCTCCATCACCTAACAAAAATCTCCTTTTGGGTGATACTAACTTGCAAAGGTACTAAGTTCTGATTTAGCAGAAAACTGCAAAGTAAGGACTATTCCCGTGAAAAACATCGACCTGCTTAAAAGTTGGGTGACAGAAAACTCAACGGGTTCCTTCTGAGTGCGTGATATATGGTGGCTGTATGACATACTTGATGACGTAGCCCCTCATAGCATTTTAGAAAATTTTTGGTTCATTGATTAGTGCTCTCAAAGTGAAGAACAATAATATGAAGATTTGTGTGTGTCAAGTTGTGCCAGTGCCAATGTCTCAGGAAATCCAAGTCAGATAAAACAAGTTTAACGAACTGCTAGTGAAATGGTGTGAAGCAAAGGGAGTGACTGTCTTTAAACCCGTTCCAACGTTCAGACTTGGCACTGGAGATTTAGATTTTTTTTTGTTTTAGCGAGGATGAGGATAACGTATCCCTCCCTGAACGGACTAGGCGCAGTTAAGTTGTTGTGCACCATAGATAAACAATGTCCAGGATTTAATCTTGATTCAAATTAGAATACTGTTAAGAAACAACCTCTATGTTTCACAATGATATTCAAACAAGAAGGCATCCACAAAACAAAGACACGATAGGCAACCCTCACCCAGGGTTTCCCCGACCCTATCCCCCCTCCACAACTAACCATTATGTTGACTCGAACCAGCCACCAGTCATGGTAACGAACCGACACACCCCCTTTCACAGCTACTACTCAAAAAGGTAGTTCACAACTGCCAATCAGCATGGCAACCCCCCCCCACCCGACCCCCAACCCCTTGGCATACGCTCAAACCAAAACTACTGCCTACCACCCCCCCCCCGGCCTTATGCCCACCCTGGCCCAACAATACCGGGCAGCTGGGTGCCTATCATCCACCGCCCCCAGGGGGCCATCAGGTTACTCCTCGAGGCCTCGAAACACGTTGCGGGCACCCACTCACCCACTACATACATTGAGAAACAAAATACTCATTGGGGAAGATCACAGACGCGACCGACCCTCACCACACGCGAGTCTTTTCACCCACTAACACTAATTGTTGGCCACTCTAACACACTCAGAAAACGAAAATAGGATGCTTCAACTGTGAGGAATTCACATTCCGCGAAGCACTGTTGCGGGCACCCACTCACCCACTACATGCATTGAAACACAGAATACTCAAATTGGGGGAAAAACACAGACGCGACGCGACCCTCACCACACGCGAATCTTTTCACCCATTAAAAATAATGTTGACCACTCTAACACACATCAGAAACGAAAAAAGGATGCTTCAACTGTGGGGAATTCACCACAAAAAGTCAACTTGTAGGCATGACCACAAACTCAGATGTGAATTTTGCCATGCCCTAGGACATAAGTCTCGATTATGTAATTATTACGTAGATAGGGATGTGGCGAAGAAGAATCTGCCGATGTATGTTATATTAGAAAGGGGTTGATAACTATTGAACATATAAACGCTCAGTCCCTTCAGTCTAATTTTTTATGAAATTAAGCTTCTTATATCTGATAGAGATATTGACGTGTTGTGTGTGAGTGAGACATGGCTACGTGCTGAAACTCCCTGATGAACATATTAACATTCCTAGTTTTTACAGTTTTTAGATGTGATGCTGGACGTGGAGGAGGTGTATGTTTTATGTTAACAAACTACTGAAAACTAATATAATAGATCTACCTCTTCCTAAACAACCCGGTGTAGAGGACCCTTTTGGGTGAGTGTTCAGAGTCATATGTTGCCAGCCGTTATCATTGGGTGTGTTTACAGGCACCCTAAGGCCCCAGTGGCTTCTTTGAGTATATTCAGGATGTTTTTAGACAAATATGTGTATGTAAGAAAGGGGTTTTTTTGTATTAGGTGATTTTAATGATGACTTATTTTTCTAAGAAAACAAAATGAGTGGTATAATCAATTGCAAAAAACTTACACAGGGTTTATAGAAGAGGCCACTAGGGGGACACCCACATCAGCTACTTTACTAGATTTGATAATTACCAACAAACCAAAACCCTTTTTTTAGCTAAATCTGTTGTTCTGGAAATAAATATCAGACCATGACCTCATCATATTAATGTAAAATTTAGTAAGCCTAAGCGAAAGCCAGAGATAAAAACTTTTCGTCATCTGGGTAAAAATAGTAAGGGTTATCTTGTAAAATTACTTATGGAGCATCTCATAACCTTAATCAAATAATGAACACCGACAATGTTGACTTACAAGTAAAATATTTTAATAATATTTTAACCAAATGTCTGGACAAATGTGCTCCCTTTGTAACCAAGAAGTTAAAAGACCTTTAACACCTTGGCTTAATGATGATTTGCGTCTGGCATGAGAAACGTGATGATACTCGCAGTAAGTTTTAGGAAGACAGGTCTAACATTTCTTTGGGAACAAAAGTACACTAACGAGAAGAAAGCAATTAATCCTCGTATTGCTACAACTAAAAAAGGGAAAATTATGTCAATAAATTCTATGTTCTAAAGGGAATTCATCTAGTATATGGAATCTTTTTAAGGAATTAGTCCCTACAAAGAAGTGTGGCTCTGAATCATTTGAATTCGAAAATTAAGTGAGAAGGGCCGAATGTTTTAATAATTTCTTTGCAAATGTAGGAAAGACAACTTATGATCAAACACAACAGACTTTACAGAAAAATCACTTATCTTCGTTGGACCTCTTGATTACAGAGTGTAATAGAGGGAGTGAAAAATTGAATTTTAGACCTAAGCCCATGGACACTAATACTGTGATATTAACAATAAAAAGTCTGAAAGATACTCGTTCTGTGGGCTCAGATGGGATATCGCTTAAGTTCATCAAGGATGCCTTATATATTATTGGCTTTTACCTAACTTGCATAATCAATACTTCTATCACTATATTGTGTTATTCTTCCTGACTGGCTAGGACACAGGAAACACTTTAATGTGGCAACGTCTTTACTTGTGAAGGCAGATACAGACAGCATGCCAGCCGGACTAACTCTGTCCGGGTGGGCTTCCGACCCTAGGAGGTGAGCTCGTCTGAAGCTATGCTCGAAACAGTCGAGCCTAACATTTCAACTGCTAATTAACAATACAACATCTCCCCCGAAGATACATACAACACCTCCCCCAAGATGAATAAACACATACGAATCTTAAGCAATGAACATTATAACAAAAATCAACGAAAATATATACATTAACCACAAATACTCGACATACAATGGTTATAAAAAGAGCTAAGTGTATGAAGCCACAGGTCCCCAAGTGACGTGCAGACGTTCAGGAGGCTGGCGTAGGCGATTACTGCGACGGGGAATCTTGTCTTCTTTGACGGTGATTGTGGCTGTGTCAGACTGGGCAGGCGACGTAGGCGGCGTTGGTAAAGTCTCCATGGCAGGATGAGACGTTGCAGGCGTAGTCGTGAGCAGGGGCCGATACGGACGCAGAAATCGGCGATTTCTCCAATAAAGTCTCCCACTGCCCAGCTTTACGAGGTATTTTCGCCTGTCGCCAACTCCGACCACCTCGCCTGCACGATCCCATAGGCCTGTAACGTTGTTCTGGACATCAACCCTGGAGCCGATGCGTAAGCCATGAAGTGTACGGGCGGAGCGGTCGTGACGCTGCTTTTGTCTGATGCCGGAGATTGTCAGCTCTGGCATCACACTCATCGGCTGCGCGCTGCCACTCTGGGCAAAAGCACGGTGATGAGTGGGCACCCCAGACCGCAACGGATGCCCGAAGAGGACTTGCGCGGGTGATCTTCCGCTGGCGCGTAGCGTATTCCGTAGCTCCAGGAGACCTCGTTCGAATGCATCGTCGTCTAACTGCCTACCGGTCGTTGCTGCCATAATCAATTTTTTGACAGTCTTCACAGCTGCCTCCGCGTGACCGTTAGCTCTGGCGTAGGTCGGCGACGACATCTCGTGGTGAACCTCCCAGCGATACAAAAACCTGCGCAATAGTTGATGACGCAAACTGCGGTCCCCCGTCAGTCCGCAGTATAGTCGGAACCCCAGTCATGCCGAAGAGGTGGCGTAACTCACGGACTAGATGGCAGCAGAGGCAGTTCTGGGACACGCTATCACATATGGCCAGCCGGAGAGCCGATCCACATATACCAAATATGTTTCTGCCCGCTACATGGAAGTAGTCGGCCGACACCGACTCGAACACTCGAGTGGGCGGCCGGTCGTCCATCCACAGCGGCTCGTTGGCGTAGCTGGGTAGTACCATACGGCAACGGGGACAGGCAGACACGGTGTTGGCGATGTCGTTATCAATCCCAGGCCAGTAACTGTTTGACGTGCTCGGCGCTTCGTTCGCTCAATACCTTGATGCCCTTCGTGCAAGCGGCCGAGAACTTCCTTGCGTAGGCTGGTCGGGATGACTAGTCTCGCCCCGTAGACGATCATGTCATCATCCAATGACAGCAGATGCCGGACTCCCCAATAAGGCCGGATGATACTGTGAAGCTGAAGGCGATGTTCCGGAACCCCTGTAGGATGGCTTGTTTAAGAGAAGAGTACTCGGGATCACGTGAAGCAGCAGCACATACCTTCCAATCCTGANACCCAAAAACCCCAATACACCCAAAAACCCAAATCAAACCAAAACCCCCAAAACCCCCAAATACAAAAACCACCCAAAACCCCAAAAACCAAAATCTTTTGCTTAGATACCCCGGCATTGAAAAATTCTGCTTAAGAAAACCAGGCATTGAAAAAAATTCCTTTTAAATAGCCAGGCATTGAATAATTCCTGCTTAGATAGCCGGCATTGAATAATTCCTGTTTAAAGATAACCGGCATTGAAAAATTTCCCCTGCTTAGATACCAGGCTTTTGAATAATTCCTGCTTAAGATAGCCAGGCATTGAATAATTCCTGCTTAAGATAACCAGGCATTGAAAAATTTCCCTGCTTAAGATACCGGGCATTGAATAATTCCTGCTTAAAAAACCAGGCATTGAATAATTCCTGCTTAAGATAACCAGGCATTGAATAATTCCTGCTTAAGATAGCCAGGCATTGAATAATTCCTGCTTAAGAAAACCAGGCATTGAATAATTCCTGCTTAAGATAGCCAGGCATGAAAAATTCCTGCTTAAGATAACCAGGCATTGAATAATTCCTGCTTAAGATAACCAGGCCATTGAATAATTCCTGCTTAAGATAACCAGGCAATTGAATAATTCCTGCTTAAGAAAACCGGCTTTTGAATAATTCCTGCTTAAGAAAAACCAGGCATTGAAAAATTCCTGCTTAAAAATAGCCAGGCATTGAAAAATTTCCCTGCTTAAGATACCAGGCATTGAATAATTCCTGCTTAAGATAACCAAGGCATTGAAAAATTTCCCTGCTTAAGATAACCAGGCATTGAAAAATTCCTGCTTAGATACCAGGCTTGATATTCCTCTTAGATACCAGGCATTGAATAATTCCTCCCTTAAGATAGCCAGGCATTGAATAATTCCTGCTTAAGATAACCGGGCATTGAATAATTCCTGCTTAAGATAACCGGGCATTAAATAATTCCTGCTTAAGATAGCCAGGCTTTGAATATTCCGCTTAAGAACCAGCATTGATATCCTGTTTAAAGATAGCCAGGCATTGAATAATTCCTGCTTAAGATAACCGGGCATTGAATAATTCTGCTTAAGAAAACCCAGGCATTGAATAATTCCTGCTTAAGATAGCCAGGCATTGATATTCCTGCTTAAGATAGCCAGCATTGAATAATTCTGCTTAAGATACCAGGCATTGAATATTCCTGCTTAAGATAACAGGCATTGAATAATTCCTGCTTAAGATAACCAGCATTGAATAATTCCTGCTTAAATAACCAGGCATTGAATAATTCCTGCTTAAGATAACCAGGCATTGAATAATTCCTGCTTAAGATAGCCAGGCATTGAATAATTCTGCTTAAGATAACCAGGCATTGAATATTCCTGCTTAAGATAACCAGGCATTGAATAATTCCTGCTTAAGATAACCAGGCATTGAATAATTCCTGCTTAAGATAGCCAGGCATTGAAAAACCTGCTTAAGAATAGCCAGGCATTGAATAATTCCTGCTTAAGATAACCAGGCATGATAATTCCTGCTTAAGATCCGGCATTGGAATAATTCCTGCTTAAGATAACCAGGCATTGAATAATTCCTGCTTAAGATAACCAGGCATTGAATAATTCCTGCTTAAGATAACCAGGCATTGAATAATTCCTGCTTAAGATAGCCAGGCATTGAATAATTCCTGCTTAAGATAACCAGGCATTGAATAATTCCTGCTTAAGATAGCCAGGCATTGAATAATTCCTGCTTAAGATAACCAGGCATTGATATTTTTTTTTGAATAATTCCTGCTTAAGATAACCAGGCATTGAATAATTCCTGCTTAGATACCAGGCATTGAATAATTCCTGCTTAAGATAACCAGGCATTGAATAATTCCTGCTTAAGATAACCAGGCATTGAATAATTCCTGCTTAAGATAGCCAGGCATTGAATAATTCCTGCTTAAGATAACCAGGCATTGAATAATTCCTGCTTAAGATAACCAGGCATTGAATAATTCCTGCTTAAGATAACCAGGCATTGAATAATTCCTGCTTAAGATAACCAGGCATTGAATAATTCCTGCTTAAGATAACCAGGCATTGAATAATTCCTGCTTAAGATAACCAGGCATTGAATAATTCCTGCTTAAGATAACCTGTTATTTCCTTTTCCCTCAGCATAAACAAGCATCTAAACCCCCTTTTAAAATATCCCTTTAAATAACCAAGCATTTAATTCCTTCCTTTGATAACCCAACAGTCAATTCCCCTTTTAAATTCCCGCATTTCATAACCCAGCATTTAATTTTCACCTCACAATAACCTGGCATTTCCTTTTCTCTCAAAATAACCCAGCATTTTCTTGCCCTTATCTTAACCCAGGCATTCCATTCCCTCCTATAACAACTAACCCAGCACAGGTTTGCTCACCTTCACTCTCCCACTTGTTCCAGGCCACCAAGTTCGTCCTGGCGTGGTGGCACTTTGTATAGTCAATAACCTTGTAGTTGGTACTTGCCAAGTGTCTAGATAGGATCAAAGTATCTCATCTTATCACTCTCCCACTTGGTCTGCTCTTTCTGCACTAGGGACAGTTCCTGGGTCAGCCTGGCGTTCTCGGCGTTCGGCTTCTCCGTGACTCCCGGTTCTCTTTCTCCGCTCGCTCCTTCTGGGTCAAAACGTCCACCTTCTCTCCGCGCTCCGTCTGAACGCAAAGAGATATAAAACATTACACATCAGACGTCCTAAAATAAATTACGAAATCTTGTATAGAGTTTCTTTTTAGTCAACAATTTTGTCTAAAGTACAATTTTTGAATAGATATACTTTGTCTTGAGGAGGTAAAAGATTGAGAGATATTGGCAAGTGTGAGATGTATGGAATAGAGTTCAATCCCCCCTGAGGGATTCCCAAACCAATAGGTATTGAGAATAGATTAATGCATAATACTGACTCTAAGAGTGAAGCACTGATAGCAAGTGCCTCTTTGTTGCAGCCAACAGCCTAATGATATTTGTCTACCCACTTCCCATATTGAGCCTTATGGTAGTACCTGTTTAAAGGCCTAAACTGCATGGCTATTGAGGTCATTGTTTTGCTGCCCAACTTCCCATCTACATACTTCATGGCTATTGAGGTCATTGTTTGCTGCCCACGACTTGATCCCACAAGTCTACCAATACTCCATGGCTAGTTGAGGTCATTTATTTTGCTGCCCACACTTTCCCACAATCTACAATACTTCATGGCTATTGAGGTCATTGTTTTGCTGCCCACACTTTCCCACAATCTACAATACTTCATGGCTCTTGAGGTCATTGTTTTGCTGCCCACACTTTCCCACAATCTACAATACTTCATGGCTATTGAGGTCATTGTTTAATAGTAACCTCAATGTTAATAATCCTGGACACTGCTGCACTCACCGCGCGCTGGGGACTGACTGCCTCTTCCCTCCAGTGACTCCACGTGGTCAACTTGTCACGTGATCACCAGTGATGACATCATGAGACAGCTGATGATATGGGGGTCTCCCATGGGTTCCCGTCGTCGCCGCGGCACATAAACATGGGAACGTGCTAACACACTCGCTATATTAACACTATATTAACGCTATATTTTTTTTCTTCTTTTCTTTGCATGTCTCCTCTAGTACCTACAACTATGTACAATTGTATGTTCACCAATACACATATTTACACTCCCTACATGTTGCTGATGACAGTCAACACCTAATCCCGACTGATTGCCTCCCGCAGCCGCATAGTCGACGCGCCCTTCTTGGTAAGGCAGTCTGCCAGTTGCTTCCATGTCTCCACCCACGTTACCTCCTTCAATTCCCCTTGATCCAACATATCTCGAAGCACTGATATATCAATCCTCAGACGCTTGTTGTCCACCAATGTATAGGTGTATAGGGCTTCCACTACCCTACAGTTGTCCACAAAACATCTGATAGGGATCCTCCCACATCCGGAGATCTCCTGCAGAATACTGGCCACATACACCGCAGTACTAGCACCATCCAGAAGTGCCAGGGTCTCGGCAGCAAGAGTTGAATTGACCACCCGTCGAACCTTCCTCGACTGCCAGTAAATAGGGCCCCGTACATTATTAGTGTCGCACAGAAAGATGATAAAGCCCCCTTGAGATCCATGTCCCTGCAGGTTGGCGAAGGATGCGTCAGCGTAGCACTCAATGTGGCACTCGTCTGAAGGTCTAATCCTCGGGATAAACAACCCAACATTATCCGTTTTCACACGCTCAATCACCTTGTTTAGTCTCAATACGTCAGACACCGTAGCCTTTGGAATTGAAACACTCAGCTCGCACACATCGAACGCTATATCCGGGCGAGTGTGAGTAGCCGTCCAATTTAGTTGCCCGACCAACCCACGATATTCTGTTTTCTCTCGTTCTGACAAATCACTCGTCTTCTCCGACGCCCGACGCTTGCTAGGGGCAACAACCGGATTCAACGATGCTCCCTACTGAAACTGGTCCATTGTGATACCGCCGTCCTCTGTGGTAACTACGTTGAGCCCCACAACCTTAAAGCACTCTGAATCGAAAGACCCGACTTGGAAGGTCCCACGCAACTGTTTTATGACGTGCTGCTCAAAGTTCATAGTAGCAGCCCACAAGAAGTCATCCACATATACGCATATGATACCCTCTGTTCCACCATGTTGGCTCCACGAAAACAATGCAGGGTCCCGGGACGAAATCTTGGCACAGAGACATGTCAGCTGTTCCTTCACCCTCGTGTACCATTGTCTGGCCGCCTAACACAAACCATACACAGTCTTCCTCAGACGCCACAATAAGCCATTGTCCAACTCAGGAGGAGGTATCAGGTACACTTCACGCTCTATTTTGTTCCCTTGGAGGTACGCAGCTTGTATGTCCATTGTGTGGCACACCCAACCATTAGCCGAGGCGAGTGCCATGGCCAAACGGACAGCCTCCTTTGAACGTGTGGGAGAGTTCTTCTGCAGCCCCATGGTGTCCTCCTCAAAGCCCCTGGCTACCAAACGTGCCTTCACAATAGTCTTCCCTTCCTTCAGCTTTTCTGTGACCACCCAACGTACAGATATAGCTTGTTGACCCACATTCTCCACCTCTTCATACACCTCCTTGGTCCTCCCATTCTCAATCTCTTTTCCCTTGGCACACACCACCTCATCTGTATTAAACAACACAAGCATTTCTGTCGCCTCGTCCACCGTTTCCCACCACGTAAAATCTCTGTCCAGATCCATCCAATTAATGTTACCATCTTTGTCACTGTTAATGTTGTAGCAGTTGGAGTATCGACCAGTCGCCTTCCCCGCCCGACTAACAATTTTACCAGATATCCACTCACCACTCGCTCTCTCAACGCCCTTGATCCTTTGACCCGCTTTAACTCTCACTGCAGGAATTGCCAACACACCCGAGGCACTCGCACCAGTGTCCGTCTGCCCAACGTCACCGTTGTGGCCGTCCACAGCCCCCTGCGCCCCCTCACCCACAACATCAACAATTTCACCAGGATGGTCGTCATCATCCGAGTCCATGTCTGAATCCCCGAATCCAATTTCCACATCACCACGCACACTAGGAGCTCGCAGAGCACTGGTATTGGACTGAGACACATGTTCCTCATTTGACACTGCAGCAGGATCAACACTGGTCGGTGCCGTGGCAATGCGACACCTGTGCACCCTAACACACATTCCACCGTGCTTCACTAAAAATTGTTTTCCGTCTTTCCCAATTATGGTACCCGGTCCGCGCCACTTATTACTGTCTAGACGCTCGTAGTAACCATCGTCTCCGTAGCGTAGGTCTCCGGGGTCGCTGTCTCTCACATTATGACCAAGTGCTCTCAGTCAGCCTTTCACTAGATTCCGCTACGGTAAATGCTCTCCGTGCCGCGTGGAGTGCATTCAGGTTATCCTTCGCTATACCTGCAGGCGTGGCCTCGCCGTCTAGCGCCGGTAGATTATCATAAAAGGCTCCAGGAATCCCAGGGTTCTGGCCAAATACCAGCTGGTTGGGCGAGTAACCCGAAAATGTTGACAGTGCATTCCTGGCAGCCACAGCCCAAGCCAGAGCAACATCTAAATCACAGCCAGGACAATCCGCCAAAATCTTGCTTACCATTCCTCCCAACACAGCATTGAGCCTCTCACAAACACCATTACTCCAAGGGCTTTCAGCTGCCGTCGTCATAATCTTAACATTGAAGGCCTCACCTGGAGACCTCATATCTGAATTATTAAATTCACAGCCATTATCTGATAAGATTTTTCCTGGGGCACCAAATAGCACCACCCAACCCAGAAATATTCCCCGAATAATAGTGCCTGCATTCTTGTCTGGAACAACCACAGATGTACAATATCTTGTATACAGGTCCACTATCACCAAGAAATACTTCTTGCCCCACGACTTAAGGTCCACGGCAATCACCTCGTTCAACCTGCTAGCCAACGGGACACTCGCCACTGGTCTCGGGCTCGGTTTCTTATACCGTTTGCACACGTCACAGTCACCTGTCACTTTATCAATCCTCCGTTCCAGGTTCGAGTCCCTAATGTCGGCATCTCTCACAAGCTTTTTCAATTTTTCTGCTGTAGGGTGTCCAAACTGACGATGAAGTTTCAAGGCCCTCTTCTCGATGTCCCCGTCCTTGTAGAGTGCCACGAGTGCCTCAGCTATACTAACTTCCCCGTCTAGTCATGCCGATAGCGGCACCAGATAGTGTCCTGACCATGATGTACGTAGATTGACGACGTCCCTTTTTCCGCCCACTTTGATCTGATTTGTCTCACAGTTGATTATCATTTCGGCTCTTTTCATAGACGATCTACTCGGCAACAACGGTCAATTACAGTTCACCACATCACATTGGCACGCATATTCCCTATACAACAGGGAAACGTAACTTTCTTGAAGGAAGTCACAGAAATACCATTGCCAAATGTGAAGCTGGAATTAGAACATTCCTCTTTCACAAGTGTGTTATTCTTCCTGACTGGCTAGGACACAGGCAACACTTTAGTGTGGCAACGTCTTTACTTGTGAAGGCAGATACAGACAGCATGCCAGCCGGACTAACTCTGTCCGGGTGGGCTCCCGAACCCTAGGAGGTGAGCTCGTCTGAAGCTATGCTCGAAACAGTCGAGCCTAACATTTCAACTGCTAATTAACAATACAACATCTCCCCCGAAGATACATACAACACCTCCCCCAAGATGAATAAACACATATGAATCTTAAGCAATGAACATTATAACAAAAATCAACGAAAATATATACATTAACCATAAATACTCGACATACAATGGTTATAAAAAGAGCTAAGTGTATGAAGCCACAGGTCCCCAAGTGACGTGCAGACGTTCAGGAGGCCGGCGTAAGCGATTACTGCGACGGGGAATCTTGTCTCCCTTGACCGCTGATGTGGCTGTGTCAGACTGGGCAGGCGACGTAGGCGGCGTTGGTAAAGTCTCCATGGCAGGATGAGACGTTGCAGGCGTAGTCGTGAGCAGGGGCCGATACGGACGCAGAAATCGGCGATTTCTCCAATAAAGTCTCCCACTACCCAGCTTTACGAGGTATTTTCGCCTGTCGCCAACTCCGACCACCTCGCCTGCACGATCCCATAGGCTTGTAACGTTGTTCTGGACATCAACCCTGGAGCCGATGCGTAAGCCATGAAGTGTACGGGCGGAGCGGTCGTGACGCTGCTTCGTCTGATGCCGGAGATTGTCAGCTCTGGCATCACAATCATCGGCTGCGCGCTGCAACTCTGGGGCAAACGCACGGTGATGAGTGGGCACCCCAAACCGCAACGGATGCCCGAAGAGGACTTGCGCGGGTGATCTTCCGCTAGCGCGTGGCGTATTCCTTAGCTCCAGGAGACCTCGTTCGAATGCATCGTCGTCTAACTGCCTACCGGTCGTTGCTGCCATAATCAATTTTTTGACTGTCTTCACAGCTGCCTCCGCGTGACCGTTAGCTCTGGCGTAGGTCGGCGACGACATCTCGTGGCGAACCTCCCAGCGATACAAAAACCTGCGCATAGTCGATGACGCATACTGCGGTCCCCCGTCAGTCCGCAGTATAGTCGGAACCCCAGTCATGCCGAAGAGGTGGCGTAACTCACGGACTAGATGGTCAGCAGAGGCAGTTCTGGGACACGCTATCACATATGGCCAGCCGGAGAGCCGATCCACATATACCAAATATGTTCTGCCCGCTACATGGAAGTAGTCGGCCGACACCGACTCGAACACTCGAGTGGGCGGCCGGTCGTCCATCCACAGCGGATCGTTGGCGTGGCTGGGTAGTACCATACGGCAACGGGGACAGGCAGACACGGTGTTGGCGATGTCGTTATCAATCCCAGGCCAGTAAACTGTTTGACGTGCTCGGCGCTTCGTTCGCTCAATACCTTGGTGCCCTTCGTGCAAGCGGCCGAGAACTTCCTTGCGTAGGCTGGTCGGGATGACTAGTCTCGCCCCGTATACGATCATGTCATCATCCAATGACAGCAGATGCCGGACTCCCCAATAAGGCCGGATGATACTGTGAAGCTGAAGGCGATGTTCCGGGAACCCCTGTAGGATGGATTGTTTAAGAGAAGAGTACTCGGGATCACGTGAAGCAGCAGCACATACCTTTTCCAATCCTGGGTCTACCACTGGGGCGAGTTGAAAGCCATCTTCTGCTGCACGGGACGCCTCCAAAGCCGCAATTAAGGTCTCGTGCAACGGATCTGACTTCACTACAGCTGTGTCGAGGGTTGGCTCCGGATCACAGACCGGTGAGCGTGAAAGCGCGTCTGGTATTTGGTGCTCCGTCCCTTTCTGCCAACTGGCTTTTAAAACTGTACAGGATTAACTTCTCACGCATACGCTGCAGCCGCGGATTTTCTATCTCTGACAGAAGCTTATGGTTCAAAATGGGCACCAACGGGCGGTGATCCACTACCAGATCGAAGTGAGGCAAACCTGCTAGGAATATCCGGCACTTCTGACATGCCCATACGCAAGCAGCCAGCTCCAGCTCAATTACAGCATACCGACTCTCTGTATCGGTGAGGAAACGTGAACCACACTGAACCATACGCCAGAAATCCCCGTGTTTCTGCATTAGCACGAATCCCAACCCTCGCGTCCTGGCAGCATCCGTCTGCAGTACAGTCGGCAGTTTCGGATCGAAGAATGCCAGGATGGGTGGTGATATAAGCACCCTCTTTACTTCGAGGAATGCTGCCTCGTGGTGTTCGGTCCATGCCCAAATACGGTTTTTGCTTCAGAAGATCTCGAAGCGGTTGGGCTGCGGCGGCGATTTCCTGTGAGAAGCTCCCCAATTGGTTGACCAAACCCATGAACGACCGTAAATCAGTGATGTTCCCAGGCCGAGGAAAATTCTTGATGGCGGTGACCGTTCGATGAGTAGCCGTTCTCGGTGACCCGGAACCCACAGTATTCCACTTCATTCCTCGCGAATAGAAACTTCTTAGGGTTTAAAGTGATGCCGGCCTCGTCGCATCTTCGCATGATGTCAGTCACGTGTTGGAGGTGTGCCGATATGTGTCGTCGTAAGCGAGGATGTCGTCGACAACTTTGATGGTGTAGGGTATGCCTCCCAGAGCGATGTCTCCTCTGCGGTTGTATTCATCCCCGGAGGACACCAATCCCATGACCGCGCGCTTGAATTTAAATCTGCCCCACGGTGTAATGAAGCACGTTAGGTCCTGGCTTTCAGGAGCAATCGCGATCTGGTGATACCCCATGGCGGCGTCCATTGTGGTCATCCAGCGGGCGTGACCTGCTGCGATATCAGCGACCGCAACGTGTGGTGGAAGCATGGGGTATGTCGGACGCCGCACGTATTTGTTCAGCTTGGTTAAGTCCACGCACATTCTGATACCGGCATTCTTCTTTGGCACAGGCACCATGGGGTGACACCAATCCGTAGGGTAGTCGACGGGCGCGATTATATGTTTGGCAAGGAGGTCATCGAGTTGCTTCTTGATGTCGTCTCTCCAGCTGTAGGGCAGCGGTCTGGCGGTGGTGACTGCAAATGGCTCCGCGTCAGACGTAAGTTCTATCACCATTGGCTTACCAGTCATTGTGCGCAGCTCTGATTCGCCACTAAACACGCGTGGAAAACATGCCTGGATTTGACCCGCGTGCGCGGCCCGAACCTCCTCTGACGGATCAGTGTCGTGTGTCCATGCTGGTAACTGAGCGATGACATCGTGATTTACATCCTTACTGTTCTGGTCCACGAACAGTGTTGCAGGCACATCATACTTGGAGTCCTTTGGGTCAGATACAACTGTACCGATTTGCCGTGGAAAGTCAGCAGGTACGATCCCCAGCGCTGAACAGTCGAACCAGCTAATCAGCATTCCTGACAAGTTGTCAATTACGTGGACGGCTGTTTCAGTGCGGTGACCCCCTAATTCCCGTGAGCAACCAACTTGACCCTTACACGCCAGTGGGTTGCCTCCAACAGCACTGAACGATGCGTGGGCAGGAAGCAAGTTATCAATGTCGATTCCTAAACGAAGAGCCAGCTGACTGCCCATAACTGTAGTCTCTGCTCCTGTGTCGGGCGTACAGCGGACGTTAGCGACGCCTGCCGGGTGAGTCACCGTCACAGACACTTGAGGAGTGGGGCGTGCAGCCAGCCCTTTAGTGTACACATCGGCAATGGTTTGTCTCACTTGTCGCTTACATTGACGATGGCGACGTTCCCCCCATCTCGAGGTAGTCGGCACTGATAAACTCCCCTGTGGTACGTTCTGTGGAGGCGTCCGATACATCCACGTCAGAGCGTCCACACACTGATTGGAAGTGCCCTGATTCACCACAATTCCGGCAGGTAGCACCGATAGCGGACAGGCAGTAGAGTCTTTATGGCGTCTGTAACCACACCGCGTACACTTCTGATTAATGTCCGAGTTGCACCATACTCGCGGGTCTGGCTCCTCTGTCGCCGGTACGCAGATACTTTGCCTATCGCACCACTTCGAAGCACAGCACGAGTATTCCTGGCCACTTCTGACGCTCGACAGACATCAACTGCGTTGTTAAGCGTCAAATCCTTATTTTCCAGCATCGTTTTCACTGCCTCATCGTCTCGTGCACCACACACCACGCGGTCTCGAAGTTGGGTGTCGAAGCAATGTTGACAGAAGTCACAAAAGGAGGCTATTTCCTTCAAGGAGCAAAGGAAGTCGTCGAAGGTCTCCCCTTCCTCCTGTATCCGGGAATAGAACTCGCGCCGATCCACCAAGACATTCCTTTGCGTCCTGAGATGCGCCTCCATTGCCATTACGACCTCCTTTGCAAGAGTGTCCTCAGCTACTGGAAGAGCGTACCTGATCACCCTAGTCCAATCTTCGTCCAACAGGCTCAGCAGGATGGCTCGCTGCTCCTTCGGCGGTAGGCTGTCGGCGCGGGTCAACAACATATACCCGTCGAATTTCATCTTCCAGGCGGCGAAGTCACGTAGTGAAGCCGATGAGGTCAGGAATGGTGCTGGTGTAGCGGCGCCAGGCAGCCTTGCTGGGGCGTCATTGGTGGCAGGGCGGTGATCACTGCTGGCCGCGCCAGAGCCACCGGGGCTCAGTAAGCGCTCCATCATAGCCACCATACCTTCCTCACGCTGGGCCGAGAGTGCTGTCTGCTGCACTATCAGATTCGCCAGTTGCTCCATGTCTCCCATGTTGGTATTGTCGTCGCCACAGAACGGCTATCCCGCGAACACCAGTCAGGGTGAAGGAAGACGACGAAGAGATCCTGTCCGCAGCGCCATGTGTTATTCTTCCTGACTGGCTAGGACACGGGCAACACTTTAGTGTGGCAACGTCTTTACTTGTGAAGGCAGATACAGACAGCATGCCAGCCGGACTAACTCTGTCCGGGTGGGCTCCCGAACCCTAGGAGGTGAGCTCGTCTGAAGCTATGCTCGAAACGGTCGAGCCTAACATTTCAACTGCTAATTAACAATACAACACTATTGGGACTAATTGGGCCAAGGAGTGGTCCGAGTAATGCAAGGATCCGAATAATGGGGGGATTATATAAGGGGGTATTTAGATATGGGAAAAAAAAAAAAAAAAAATTCTAGGTTTGGAAATTTCAACCCCCCCCTAAAAAAAAAAAAAAAAAAAAAAATCTTGGCTAAGAAATGTCGGCCCCTAAAAAAAAAAAAAAAAAAAAAAAAAAAATTCAACCCCCCCCCCAAAAAAAAAAAATATAGGCTAGGACATTTCGACCTCTTAAAAAAAAAAAAAAAAAAAAAAAAAAAAAAAGAGGCCCGAAAAATTAAAAAGTCCGAATAACGGTGCCCCGAATATGCGAGGTTTACTGTACTATGAAACCTGATGAAAAATGCCCATCAGAAGAGCACCCAGCCAACCTCGCCACGATTCCCCGGGACGGCCGCACGGGGAAAAACCTCCTTAAAGGGGCCCCCTGACTTCTACGATTTTTATAAAACACCATAAAAAAAAAGAGAAAAAAAAAAAAAAAAAAAAAAAAAAAAAAAAAAAAAAAACCCCACACAAAAAATTTAAAAAAAAAACCCAGAAAAAAAAGACAAAATTTTAAAAACCCAGAAAAAAAAAAAAAAAAACTATAAACAAAAACCCAGAAAAAAAAAAAAAAAAAAAACATAAAAAAACCAAAAAAAAAAAAAAAAAAAAAATCTATAAAAAAAACCCAAAAAAAAAAAAATTCTAAAAAAAAACCCAAAAAAAAAAAAATCTAAAAAATAACCCAAAAAAAAAAAAAAAAAAAAACAAAAAACCCCAGAAAAAAAAAATCTAAAACAAAAACCCAAAAAAAAAAAAAATCTATAACAATAACCCCAAAAAAAAAAAAAAAAAAATCATAACGAAAACCCAAAAAAAAAAAAAAAAAAATCTTAAAAAAACCCAAAAAAAAAAAAAAAAAATTAAATTTAAAAACTCCCCAAAAAAAAAAAAAAAAAAAAAAAAAAAAAAAAAAAAAACCTGTCCCCCCTTGAATTTCCCTGGGCCATTGGGTGTCCCGTGGGGTGGGTGGGGGGCGCGGCACCCCCGGGGCACCCAGGCGTTTCTCTGCCAGCCAGTGCGGGTGTTGATGGGCCGATGGGGGGGCAGGAGGGGGCGCTGGTGTGGTGCAAAAACCAATCCGTAAACGACACATCTGCGGGGCCCAAACGAAATTAATGATTTTTTTAGGGGGAAAACCTCATCTGGGGGGCCCAAAAGGACCAAATGTTTTTTTAGGTGGAAACGATCTATCTGCGGGGACCAAACACACATTAATGCTTTTTTAGGGGGAAAAAGACTCATCTGGGGGGACCAAAGGACACAAAATCTTTTTTTTAGGTGGAAAAGACTATCTGGGGGGGAAAAACAAAACACATTAATTTTTTTTTAGGGGGGAAACGACACTACTTCGGGGACCAAAAACGACCATTAATGCTTTTTTTAGGGGGGAAAACACACTTTAAATTTTTTTTTGGTGGAAACGCCCTATCGCGGGGCCCAACGACACTTAAGTTTTTTTTTTAGGTGGAAACGACACATTAATTTTTTTTTTTTGGGTGGAACGACACATCTGCGGGGGCCCAAACGACACATAATGTTTTTTTTTTTTTAGGTGGAAACGACCAAAATGCTTTTTTTAGGGGGAAACAAACCTTTAAGTTTTTTTGGGGTGGAAACGGCACATTAAGTTTTTTTTTAGGGGAAACGAACATTAATGCTTTTTTTAGGGGGAAAACGAACATTAATGCTTTTTTTAGGTGGAAACGACTCTATCTGGGGGGCCCCCAAAGAAACTTTAAATTTTTTTTTAGGGGGGGAAACGACCTATCTGCGGGGCCCAAAGGACACATTAAGCTTTTTTTAGGGGGAAAAACGACATCGGGGGGCCCCAAACGACAATTAATGTTTTTTTTTAGGGGGAAAAACGACACTTTAAATGCTTTTTTTTAGGTAAAAAACGACACATTAATGTTTTTTTTAGGGGAAACGACTCATCGCGGGGACCAAAGGAACTTTAATCTTTTTTTGGGGGGAAACGACATCTGGGGGGCCCAAAACGAAAATTTAATGCTTTTTTTAGGTGGAAAACGAACATTAATGTTTTTTTTAGGTGGAAACGACACTTTAATGCTTTTTTTAGTGGAACGAACATTAATTTTTTTTTTTAGGTGAAACGACTTATTGCGGGGAACATCTTTCCACACACACACCTCCTTTTCCCCCCAAACCACAACACACACACACACACACAACACACTCTCTCTCTCCTCCCGGATTTTTTTCCGGGGCCCCATAGATGGGCGAGAAACGCCAAACCATTGGAGGTTTTGACGCCCCAGTGACTCCACAATGTTGTCGTAGAGAAGGTTGCCACCGTCTGAAAAAGTAGCAGTTGTAGTTATAGGGGTGGTAGTAGGGAGTGTATGGGGGGATGTGTGTCGTGTTGGGTCTGTTTTGAAGAGGAGGGTGAAAGGAATTGTGTGGTGGGGTTATAGTAGTGGTAGTAGTTTTAAATAGTGGTTTTAGTAGTGGTAGTGGTATATATAGTGGTTAAGTAGTAGTGTGGTTTTAGCGTGGTATGGTTAAGTAGTGTAGTGTTATAGCGTGGGGAAGTTTAGTAATGGGAGTATTATAGTATGGTAGTAGTTATAGTAGTAGTTTATAGTAGTAGTAGTAGTAGTAGTAGTGTATAGTAGTAGTAGTAGTAGTACGAGTAGTAGTCGTAGTAGAGTTGTAGTGTGTAGTAGTAGTTGTAGTAGTTATAGTGTAGTATAGTAGAGTAGTATAGTAGTATAGTAGTAGTAGTATAGTAGTAGGGAGTCGTAGAGTGCGTAGTAGTAGTTGTTTGTATCGTAGTAGTAGTAATAGTGTAAAAGTAGTAGTACAGTAGTGTATAGTAATAGTAGATTTTGTTTATTATTTTAGTAGTAGTAGTAGTAGTAGTGTGTTTTTGTAGTAGTTAGTAGTAGTAGTAGTAGTAGTATAGTAGTGGGAGGTTTTGTAGAGTATTAAATAGTAGTAAGTAGTATAGTGGTAGTTTAGTAGTAGTAGTAGATAGTTAGTGTGTAGAGTGGGAGTAGTGGGAGTAGTGTGTAGTATGTAGTATAATGTATAGTAGTAGAGTAGTAGCATAGCAGAGTAGTAAGTAGTATAGAGTAGTAGTGGGAGTAGTGGTATAGTAGTAGTGTATAGTAGTAGTAGTAATGAGTAGTAGTATAGTGTAGTAGTAGCTAATAATAGTAGTATTTTGTGTAGAGTAGTAGTAGTATGAGTAGTTAGTTAGTAGTAGTGTATAGTAGTAGTATAGTAGTGTAGTATAGTAGTTAGTAGGGCAGTAAAAATTAGCAGAAAAGTAGTAGTATAGTAGTAGTAGTGTAGTATAGTATAGTAGGGGGTAGTAGTAGTAGTAGTAGTTTAGTATGGTAGTAGTAGTGGTAGTGGGGTAGTAGTATAGTAGTAGAGTAGTAGTAGTAGTAGAGTAGTATATAGTAGAAAAGTAGAGTAGTAGTAGTGTAGTACATAAGACATAAACCATAAGGAAGCTACAAGAGGCCCCGAGGCCCACCGTGGAGTTCCTGTCACCTAACACTACCTACATCCCCTTTCATCCCCCCCTGAACCTATCCAGCTCCCCTTTAAGCTCCCTAAAGAATCACCTAAATACCGTCTTTTCTGATCATGCCCGTCATTCACCACCCCATTTTTAACCCGTTTTTTCCCCATTTTTCCTTTTTAAATCTAGGCTTTTCCCGCTTGAAACCGGTTTTGTTCTATCCTGGTTTTAAAAGCCGTAAGAAAATTTCCTACCCTCCTTTTTTCCCCTTTTTCCCTTATAAACTTCTATCAGACGCCCTTTCTCTGCGTCTCTCCGTGAGTGTCATTTATAACTTCAATCTCCTCTCAAAAAAAGTTAGCACCCTTGTATCATTTGTCATCCTTCTCTGCACTTTTTCTAAAACACTAATCCATCTGTAATATGGAACCAAAATGAACTGCATAGTCAAGGATATTATAGTAATATTTTTTGAATACAAAACAATAAATACCTATAACACACCCTCCCTGGGACACAGTGGGTCAGGCCCCGTCCCCCATTTGTGGTCTGGCGTNGCAAGATCGATTTGTTGTCCTCGCTTTTAATTTTCTCTTAAACCCCTCCAACCTTTTTTCCTCGTTTTTTTTTAATCCATTTTGTATTGCTTTGTGGATAACACAGCTACAATTTGTGCTCAGTGAACTACTGCTAAACACAGATAACTCCAGACCCCTTTAGTAATATACCACTGGCTGTTCTGCATTCTCTGCCTGACCTCTCATGCGCTAATATGGCCGCATTAGAAGCAGGGTGAACTTTGCATTCCTTTTTAAGGGAAAAAAGTGAGTCTTATGTGCTGGCAAATACGGTAATTGCTTCTCTCTTCCTCTAACAATCATGAAGCCAATAACAAAAAGGCCAACACTGAATCATCAAGCTTTAATCCCTGCTTTGTACCCCATGGTACGTATGTTCAAACTCTGACACAAAGTCCTTAATCTCTGCTCTCTCTTTTTCTCCGTAGGCTATACAAAGCCTCAAATGCTGCAAATTTCCTTCTTCCTTCATCAACCAAAAACACATCATCCAGTCTCTTCAGTAACACTTCCACGCCATCCTCTGCCTCTAACTTGGTCTTATCAATTTCCGATGAAGCACTTCTGGCCCGCCCGGAAAGTGACAGATGTATCGCCAGCGCTCGCTTCTTTTTTTCTATCGTCGTAACTCTGCACCACACACCTACATCCTCCTTCCACATTTCGTATTCTTCATCACGCTCCAATTTCGGAGGCCACTTCAGTGAACACGCCATTAGTGCAGTTGTGAACTACGTTCTGCTACCACTATTAATTACACTAGACACAACTGCACTCGCTGAGCTCTAGGGAACGACTGCCCGCTCACTCCACACCGTATGTCTTGTCACGTGATCACCAGTGATGACGTTATGAGCCAGCCGATGATATGGCGGTCTGCCATTGGTTCACGCCGTGGCGGGCGTGTTCAAAGAAGTGACTGTGCTAATATACTAACATTGACTATCCACCGGTGAAGTTACGACGGTCGGGGAAAATCCACCTGCCTGGATTTTATGAGCATTCTTCCATTTAGCCCATAATGAGGACTGTTGGCAAAATAGAAGCATTCAACCACATGTGTCCTACAACATTCTACTAAATACTGTTGAGGAATGCTTCAAGGTGGGTGTATGGGTAAATATTACCTTCATGCATGCAAAGAGAAGGTATTCTTAGTCCACCTGGTCAGGTGGACTAAGGTAAGGCCAGGCCAGGCTGCAGTGTGGACACCACCCAGCTCTTCGGATCTATCAGGAGAGGTCAGATGGGTCCATTGCGGATACCTGTCCGGAATGTGACATAGCATTCCACACTATCAAACATATGAGACTGCACTGCACATAATCACACGCCAAAAAAAATAACAAACACTCACGCCTGTGGGAAAACTTGGTCCAGGCCATTGCCTATCTCACGGGGTTGGGCTGTTCGACCAGGCAGCCCGAGGGACAAAAACAACAGCAAGGTCTGTTTTTTTTTTTTTATCATATCTTAAATTAAAAGGCCAAGTTTCAACATAATCAAGCATTGCATTATTTGATTTATTTCTATGCACCATGTACACCTATCTACACGACAAGACCTTCCAGACAACTATCCCCTCTTCTTCAATGACACTCAACTATCTCCTTCTTCTACAATGACATTCTTGGACTATTCTTTACTAGAAATCTGCACTGGAAATCTCACATCTCATCTCTTGCTAAACAGCTTTTAGAAGTTAGGTGTCCTGTGGCATTGGTCCAAGCTTTTCGTCTCATCAACTCCCCTCCTCTGACTGACGGTCTTCAATCTTTAAATCACCGCCGCAATGTTGCTTCTCTTTCTATCTTCTACTGTTTATTTTCATGCTCACTGCTCTTCTGAACTCGCTAACTGCATGCCCCCACCTCCTCCCGCGGCCTCGCTGCACAAAACTTTCTACTCATTCTCATCCCTATTCTGTCCTCTTCCTAATGCAAGAGTTAATCAGTATCTTTACTCATTCATCTCTTTCACTGGTCAACTCTGGAACTCTTCTTGTTTCTATTTCTCCACCTTCCTATGACTTAATATTTTCAAGAGAGGAGTGACAAGACACCTCCCGAACTAAATTGGCCCACCACCCTTTCTTTATTCCTTACTTTCTTCTTTATAGGGATCGGAAACTAAGCGGCTTTTTGTTACCTCTTTCTTTTTCTTCTTCTTTTTTTTACCCTTGGTGATGTTAAAAAAAATATAAAAAACTTATTCTTGAGCAGAAAAAACCCTAATTTTTTTGAAGGGTCAATCACCAACACAAACATACAACTGTGATATCTCTTGCTACACAACTAGATTGGCTTCTATCACATCAAGGCAACATAATTGTTTACATACACTGCAAGACAGCGAGGAGGCCCGGTAGCAGAGGTGGTTAGCGTCTCCGACTGGCGTTCTAGGTGACCCGAGTTTGATCCCCGACGAAAACCAAAAAACCTTTCTGCACCGTCGAGTGGCCTGAGAACACCCACATGCCCTGCCCATTAACTCTACCTTCGATTGCAAGTGCATCGGAGGACACGGGGGGGGGGGGGCATGAGCCTCTAATCACAGGCGTCACTATAAAAATCCTGCCTGTGCCACCACGGGCGGGGGCCCAAATCATCACAGCCCTCAAGTGAACCTACAGGGCCTGCCATCTGGATCCCTATAGGCTCAAATGGGGGAAAAAAAAAAAAAAAAGTCATTTCCAGTACGAGCATTGTTTCCCCACCCAGACTCCAATATTTGTTTACCATTGCACACAAATTCAAATAGCTCAGTTACAATAATCGGAATTTTCCACTAATTAGAGCACCTTTTGTACACTTGGACACCACACAAACAATGTTCAAGATGACATTCACACACACACACCACTCTTCCACTCTGCACATTGCCCAACCACTCCATCAGTCTGTACCGCTGATCACCTTAGTTAATAGTTATGCTCACATCCACTCTCCTCAACCCTCTGAATGACAGCCTCACTTCACCTCTTAAACTTCACTTTCCAAACAACATTCAGGCAGTCCAGGCTAGTCCAGTGCTTTACCACCATATATAAAGAATCACAAATACCACAAATACCACGACCACAAATATAAAGAACAGAAGAATCAACACTGATACTAAGTGTACAACAAAATCAATGTATAGTTGATTATCTAGTCTACACTAAAGCCTCTCCCTTACAACTCCTTCAAGTGAGTGGTCTTGGCAGAACGTCTCTATTTAACCTGTCTATGCACCTCATTCTCACATCTACTAATCCTCTCACTCACTCATTCTAACCAAAATTACGATTCAATGCATGAGGTTTCAGAGTAATTAAACACCTCATTAAAAACTGTGATGCATTTATTATCATGAGAAGAAAAAAAAGAAATGGCTCAATCTGACTCTTTGATATTGAAATGATCTAATCTTAATATTTTTCTTACTTTATACTTATTTATAGTGACAATCAATTTTTCAACATCCAGCACTACACAATGAGAGCAAATAATTACTTAAATAACTGACATGATAGTTGTTTTCACTGACAATGCCCAATGGATCTATAATGAGTAGGAGTCAGTCACCTTAGAAGAGGTAGAGGACCTTAAAACTGTTGTACATTATTGATCAGAAAACATTCATTCAAGAGAGTTCAACACACAAAGTTCACAGGTAGAATCACAATCATCACTTGTATTCTAATTCACAGTCACCATCTTTCTCATCATCATCACCATACCTCATCTACACAAGACACACTACGACAAACTCAACTTTGGAAAAAATAAGATGCAAGTACTATCCACGATCATCATAGAAGTACTAATGGAATGAAATGAACTGCACATTTTCCTCTCTCTATAATGAAGCACACACTCACACACACACACTCTCTCATTCTACTCCTTCATCTGTCCCTCCTCCTCATCCTCATCTTCAGCCCCTCGGATGTAGAGGACATTATTACATCGGATGAGCACTTCGCCAAGGCTACCCGTCGCGACTGCCCCTCGATGTATTCCTCCGAGTTGGCCAGCTGTTGATAGACGGAGAGGTGACATTATGTATGAGATGTGGAAGATATGTGGTTGGGCTGGAATGGATGGATCTGTTCAGCCTTGGTGAATGATGCGAGAGGAGCAGCAAGGAGGAATGACTGTGCTGACCCCAAAAAATGTAGAGAGGATGGGTGAGACTCAGATGACAAGGAGGATATTATTATAAGGACAGAATATGTGTTGGAGTGTGTGAGGATGACCCCCTATTAAATGGGGAGATAGAGCATTGGAGTATGTGAGTGGGGGCATACAAGAGTGAGAAGATTGGCAGGTAAGATTGAAGTGCATGGACAGGTCCAAATGGAGACTTCTGCCTTGGCCACCCCCTTGAGGGAGTTATAAGGAACAGGTATCAGTGTAGATAAGACTACAAATACAAGAAGAAAGTGCAAGATAAGAAAATAAGGAAGCTATAAGAGGCCGTGAGACCTACATGTGATAGTTCGTTACTTAATACTACCTACATCCACCTTTCATCCCATCCATGAAATTGTCTAGCCTCCTTTTAAAGCTCCCTTATGACTCCGCACTAACTACCTGACGACTGAGTCCATTCCAATCATTTACCACCCTATTTGTGAACCCGTTTTTCTCTATTTTTTTTTTTCAATCTATGCTTTTCCAGTTTGAATCCGTTACTACTTGCTCTACCCTGATTACTAGCCGTAAGAACTTTTTCTACATCTCCTTTATTGTATCTCTTTAACCACTTAAAAACTTATATCAGATCGCCCCTTACTCTACGCCTCTCGTGCGAGTGTAAATTTATTAGCTTCAATCTCTTCTCATAACTAAAGTTACGCATCCCCTGTATCATTTTGGTCATCCTTCTCTGCACTAATTCTAACAAGGCTATATCCATCCTGGAATACGGAGACCAAAACTGAACCGCATAGTCTAGGTGGTCTGACTAGAGCCAATTAAGCTTTAGAATAACCTCAGCACTTCTATTTTTAACACTCCTGGTAATGAATCCTAACACCCTATTAGCTCAATTTCTAGCCAAAATACATAGTTTCTTGGACGGAGGTCTGAGCTCAGCCGCACTCCCAGATCTTTCTCACTTTCTGATCTTTTCAGCGATACATTGCGTATAGTGTACCTATTACCAGGATTTTCTCTACCAACATTAATTACGCTACACTTATCAATATAAAATTCCATCTGCCACTGACTACCCACTCATTTAACTTCTCTAAGTCTCCCTGCAGCATGTTACATCAGACTGTGATCTAATAATCCTACCTACCTTAAGGCTGGTTCACACTGGCCTGCACTTTTATTTCCCCGGGAAACCAGTGTTGTTCGGCCGCGTCCCGCGATTATGTTCACACACGCAATTGTTCCGGGGAACAATGCTGGTTTGTTTGTTCCCACGTCCCCGCCATCAACAGTGTTTACAGTGTACATTCAACCCATGAATCTCGCACCCGTACTAGATGTACTCTCCTTGCTGATTAATCTGATTAATCCTTGCTTGCTTAATCTGATTTACCTAACAACTGTTTCTGGCTGTAGCAAAAACAGAAAATTTTCGGTACTATATGTATCGTCATTGCCATGGGTTCAAAGTAAAGATGAAAGATCTATACGATGATGAAATTTAAAATTTGTTAGTTTTTAGTGCCCAATACCAAAATTATACCAATAATTGGGGTGAGTGGGGAAGAGCAGGTGCTGGCTTCTGCGTTTGTTTAAATTTTTGGCCGCGAAAATTCCCGGCAACCAGCACCATAAAGACCAATCAAGGGGTTTGTAGGTTTTTCCGGGAATACTTCCAGCGATTTACTCCCCGGGGAGTAAAACCTGCCGTATTTCCCGGTATTTGGCCAGTGTGAACCACCCTTTAGTATCATCACAATTTGCTGATATCACTGCTAATCCCACTATCTAAGTCGTTGATGTAAATCAAAAATAGAAATGGTCCCAAAACAGACCCCTGTGGAACCCCATTTGTTACCTGCCCCCATTCTGATTTAGAACCATTAATTGTATTTTTTTTTTTTTTTTTTAAACATCAAAAAGGACTGGCCAAGGACACAAAACAAAAAGGTAACAAAAAGCCCGCTTTGTTGGCAGTCCCCCATAAAAAAAACAGTAAAAGAACAAACAAATGGGGGGTGGGCCAATTTAGTTCGGGAGGTGTCTTGTCACTCCTCTCTTGAAAAGATTTAAGTCATAGGAAAGGTAGAAAAACAGACACAAGAAGTGAGTTTTCCCGTTTACCAGTTAAGGGATTGAAGCATAAAGATACAGGTTCACATCTCTTATCCGAAAACCTTGGGACCAGACACTTTACGGTTTTCAGAATTTTTCGGATTTCAGAATGGGAAAATTTTTAGCGTAGATTTTAACGCTTTTTAGATAAAATATTACAAGGGGAATGGGTGGCTCAGTGGTAGAGTGCTCGGCTCGTGGCCCACAAAGGGCGCAGTTTGCACCTCAAACCCGGCAGTTACTCGGTGAAGGTGGTAGCGCTCTCTTGTCACCCTAGCGGGGGTACATGGCTTTAGGTGTCATGGGGAGCTCGGGGATTCTTGAATCCCCCGAATAAATAATAAAAATAAAGATAAACATTAAGTAAAACTTTAAACATAAACTGGCTCAAACTAAGCTAAACACAAGAAAATATACTTACATGCAGTAAAAGCACAAAACAACTTAATTAGAGAATACATCTCTAATTAATTGATTTAAAGTATTTATTTTAGAGAGGCGAACATTCCATTCTATCATAAGGTCTCATGCTGAAATTATGCCTGTGTTTACTTGATAATGATGCCCCCCGCCGTCCTTTGCCCCACTACCTGTTGTTTTACACCTGCCCGCCACCCCTTGCCCCACTACCTGTTGTTTACACCTGCCCCGCCATCCCTTGCCCCAGTACCTGTTGTTGTCCTGCCCCTGATAACATATAGAAAAATGACCGTTGGGCGTTTCGGGTTAAGTTTGGCGCCAAACACGAGCTTTGGTATGCAGACGACAGATAGTCTGGAAAAAATGTTCGGTTTTCGGAGCTTTTCGGTTTTCAGAATTTCGGATAAAGATTGTGAACCTGTACTGATTAACTCTTGCATTAGGAAGTATGACAGAATAGGGATGAGAATGAGTAGAAAGTCTTGTGCAGCGAGGCCGCGCGGAGGGATGGAGGCATGCAGTTTAGCGAGTTCAGAAAAGCAATGAGCATGAAAATAACGGTAGAAGATAGCAAGAGAAGCAACATTGTGGCAGTGATTTAAAGATTGAAGACCGTCAATTAGAGGAGGGAAGATGATAAGACGAAAAGCTTTTGACTCAACCCTGTTTAGGAGAGCTGTATGAGTGGATCCCCTCCAAATATGCGAGACATACTCCATACATGGGCGGATAAGGCCCCTGTACAGAGTCTATCACTTAGCCAAGATCTAATCAAACGAAGAACCTTCCCATCTATTCCATGCGCCTTAACTTCATTTAAGAGTCTCATGTGGTATCTTGTCGAATGCCTTACTAAAGTCCAGGTATACAATATCATAATCCTCATCACTATCTGTGTCTCATGAACTTTCCTATAAAAACTCAATAAATTGGTGAGACATGACCTACCCTTGGTGAATCCGTGTTGTGAATCATTTACCAAACTATGCTTTTCTAAATGCTCTCTAATGTTTTTTGCAATAACAGATTCCAATAATTTACCTACCAATTCTCCTTCACACCTCTATCACCCTTCTTAAATATGAGGACTACATCTCCTTTCCTCCACATTAACGGCACCTCCCCTAGATCAACCGATTTCCTAAAAAATGTGTACTAACGACTCACAAAACAACCTCTTTGCTTTTTTTATACCCTGGGATATACTTCATCTAGTCTTGGTGACTTAAAACTTCTTCATTCTATCTTTTCCCCTCTTCTACCCATTTCCCTTGTTATCACAATATCCTGAGTTTCTTATAGTGGGGCGGTTTACCTAGGATATTCAAACCTATTGGGCATTTTTGTAAAAGCACCAATTTTGGCACAGAGGTAGACCAATATATTATGAACAAATTTGGATGTGGAGCCATCGCCCAACTGCCCCCTGGCGGCCGTGGCGGCCTTTTTCCAAATGGCCCCCCAGTGGCTGCCGAGGAAGACTTATCCCTATACTAGGTGAATGAGATGTACTGAGTAAATGGCAGGAAAAAATTTTTTTTAAATCTGCAATTTTGTGCAAACATTATGTTGGTGTTGTTGCTAATGTAGGGTAGCATTTTAACAACATAGAAAGGTGCCCATGTGTTTTTAGAATCTTATCTTATTATCGATTTATTAAATTTATTCATAGGATAGCATAACAACGATGACAAACATCTCTCAATTGAACATGTCCTAATTCATTTGGATTCTGAGTGCTCCTTTCATAAAAACTTTGTCATTTTCCATTTCCAGAAATGTCGAAGAGCTTAAAAACTCGTTGAGCCTCATGGTGCAGAAGCAGCTCCGTCTACCTCCGCCCAGCCAGCAACAGAGACAGACTGGTCATTTTTCTTCATATGCCAAGAAACGACGCCAGAGTCCGCTGACAAGTCCATCCCAGAATACACGCCAAGACAAGGGAGCAGCTACAGCATTCTCGTTGGACATCTGAAAAGGTTCAATGAGCTTGGATTGCTCCCAAACTCTTTTCTGTTGAGCCGATTAGATGAAGACAGTGGCGTTGAAGCAGCATTGAGCGCCAACAATGCACGATACCACAAGACCTGCAGGCTGAGGTATAACAAGACCAAGTTAAACAGAGCTGAGAAGAGGCACCTGAAAATGGGTTTGCCGACGAAGAAGAGGAAGTTATTGCCCCAAACGAACTCGATATCTGTCACGACCATCAAGTACCGAGACGAAACACCAAGAAGTTAAATGCTTCTTCTGCGGAGAAGCTCCTGGTAGTGCTGGTCTTCATGAAGCTGCGACATTCCAACTGGACTCGGTGTCAGGTCGTGCGCACTGATTCTAGACGACATGGACCTCCTGACGCAACTAAAACGCTGGGGACATGGTTGCACTGGGGCCAAGTACCACCGAAATTGTAAAATCGCGCACGGGAAGATTAAGGAAATGGTGGCAAAGGTACAAACGATGAAACCACAATAGCAGGACTTGTTTTCGCAGAGCTGGTGTTTATTGAAGAAGCTCACATGGATGACGAGACGTCCCGGTCTTCAAACTTGCTGACCTGGCGCAGTTATACACGTCAAGGATGGAACAGCTGGGAGTAAAGCATGAGGGCAGGGTGCACACGACCCTCTTAAGCAGAGACTGCTTGCTCATTTTCCTAACATGTGTGCACAGCACCAGGGGCGTGATTTTCCTGCTTGCATTCAATGAAGACATGGGCGATGCCCTGGCAAAGGCTTTGAACTGGACAGAGACCTTGATGCTGTCCACCGGCGCGTGCTGCCCAAATTATGAGACGCCACATCATCAGAGATGCCAAGGTGTTCAACGGGTTTCCTGCAGGATGCCAACAGGACTTCGTGCCACCCATGCTGCTTGCCTTGGTCACTATGATTTTGGGAAAGGTCCCAGTATCAAGCACCAGAGGAAAGCACAACACCAGCGGCACTGAGCATCGCCCAGCTCAAGTTCAACAGCATTATGCACCAACGGGCCGCCACAGGCAGTACGCCTCGCCCAGTCGGGCACCCCACCACGCGGGAGACGCCAGTTCCAACCTACATCGGCCTAATGCTACATGCACACACCGCAAGAGGGAGCTCGTCGACGGCTGGCACACATGGGGATTTCTATCTCCTATGATCGGGTCCTGTCCCTTTCCACACAGCTGGGGAACAGTCCCTGCCGCCTCTACCACCAGGAGCAAGTAGTCTGCCCCCCCAAAAGATGAGAGGCAGGGGTCTTCACGACTGCCGCGGTAGACAATATCGACCAAACCTAAGTTCCACCACAGCAAAACGTCATTCCAGGGGACTGCTTTTTCCCTCATGCAACACCTTGCGGTCCCTGGGGCCGGCATTACCGCAGCATCATCATCCTCGGAGGGCCGAACGAAAGGCCTCAAAACAGTTGACCGTTTGCCGCACTACTATACAAATGTCTCCATCCGTGGGCAGCATCAAGAACACCCCGTGCCGGCTACCAGCGTGACATCCCTGAGCAGCAACAGCGGCCTCAAGCAACATGCTGAAAGAGAGCATCTCTGGCTAAAACACACCCAAGTCGCCCTACAAGAAACTCTCATCCTCACTTGGAGTGGGGGTGAGCCCAGACCTCCGACCTAGGAAACAATGTATTGAGGCCAGAAATGAGCTAATAGAGTATTAGGATTCATTACCAGAAGTTTTAAAAGTAGAAGTGCGGAATTTTATTCTAAAGCTTATCTGGCTCTAGTCAGGCCTCCCCCTAGACTATGCGGTTCAGTTTTGGTCTCCATATTACAGGATGGATATAGCCTTGTTAGAAACAGTGCAGAGAAGGATGACCAAAATGATACAAGGGATGCGTAACTTTAGTTATGAGAGAGATTGAAGTTATTAAAATTACACTCACACGAGAGACGTAGAGTAAGGGGCGATCTGATAAATTTTTTAAGTGGATAAAGGGATTTAATAAAGGAAAAGTTCTTACGGTTTTTAACCAGGGTAGAACAAGAAGTAACGGATTCAAGCTGGAAAAGCGTAGATTTAGAAAGGAAATAGGGAAAAACTGGTTCACAATAGGGTGGTGAATGAAGGGAATGGTCTCAGTAGACCAGGTAGTTAGTGCAGAGTCTTAGGGAGCTTTTAAAGAGGGCTGGATAGTTCATGGATGGGGATGAAAGGTGGATGTAGGTAGTGTTACCCACTGTTAGGTGACAGGAACTACCACGTGTAGGCCTCGCGGCCTCTTGTAGCTTCCTTATTTTCTTATGTTCTCCAGTGGAGAACACTTCATGGGCTGCATACCACGCAAGCCAGCAGGGCATGCCGCCAGTCGGGCCATCTGTCCCACCGCACTGCTCCCCTCTTTCCCGGAGAGCGCCCACACCTGTTACTCGCAACTTATGATCAAGCACTCCATGGATGTGGTCAGGATTGCAGTGGAAAGCGGGGACCTGCCCCCAGTTCGACTACTGGGCAACTGTCCTGCAACTGGAGGTGACGGTCCTGGTGTACGTGCGCTCTCTGCGCCAAGCGTCGTTGCGATGTACGTAGATGCCCTGAGAGAACTAGCGGTGTGGTTCCATGCCCTGGATCACACCAACTACGCACGCTGTATTCTGTGCATCTGCGAGACAAAGGTGGAACTGCGGACGCACACCCTGAAATAGCCCAGGAATTCCGAGCTGGGAACTTCATCGTCCAGAAGACGAACAGGTCGTTCTCCGCCATACCCGTCGATCAGGCCCACGAGCAGAACAATGCGCCATCAAAGGAGACGGAGGTCCAGTGGGCCTGCTGACAACCCCAGCGCTCTACGACGGTGGATGGTGGCAGGGCCAGAGGTTGCCACGCTCATCGAACAGTTCCCCGATGAAAAATGACCCGGGGAACAACCACAAGACACAAGGCACCATGACCCAGTCAGCAAGTGTGCGACTGCTCTCCTGAAAGTATGTACATCGATGGTCAACGTGATGGATGACTTCGGGAATCCATTTGTAGAGGAGAGTCAAGATCTGCTGGTACTCGACACCAAGGAGATCGCGCCACCTGGAGCTGTAGACGCCCTCCGTCATGCACACGAAGTGGGTCAGCTGCAGTTTGACAACTTTGTCAGAGAACGCCTGGTGGAGAGAACAAAACCCATAGGAGATGCCATCCACAGAAACAAGCTGAAATCTTCGGGCAGCCTGCTTCAAAAACCTTCGGAAAAGGGCAAGCAACAGATGAAATCCCTGAAGAATGACGTGGACCTGTTCTCTCGTCTGTATATCGGGTGCCAGAACCGGGATGGGAATCTAGAGGAATTCTTCCAACACGAAAACCAAGCCTGCCCCCCTGCATAAACAGATGGTGGTGGCATCCGGCTGGGTGTCAAGAGTGATCTTCTCGCTTGTCTAGAAGACCTCAGTCAGCCCAAGTCTGAGGTTCCTCCAACCAGCTGCATTGTGCTAGATGGAGAGGTATCATCCAGATGCTGAAGCCACTACAGCAAAAAGCTTCAACGAGTATGTACAGCAGGTCTTTGTTTCCCCACATACTCTCAAAACTCCATCAAGCCACACGACTGGACCTGGTGTGGGACCGGGTACAATACAGACTCGTTGAAGGGTACAGCAAGAGCCAAGCGCGGAAAAAAGGGGGGAGAGACGGGTGGTGGGGTGGTGCAACGATCCCCGGGAACTGGGCCAAACTTCCTCAAGAGTCGACGAGAACAAGACAGAGTTGTTCAGCTTCCTCTCTGGCATCCTCCACGCTCATTCCAGCTTGCAGACAAGGAGCTGGTCATCACTGAAGGAGATGATGGGCTTGAGCAAGCCACCCCCTCCTAGATACTGCAGCCCTGGCTCCTTGCAACCACGAAGAAGCCCACAGCCGCTGATGTTGCATGCCGCCCACCTGCTCACAATGGCCACAAGATCCCCAGCCGCACAGTTGACACTGATGATGTTGTCCTGGCAGTGGCTCTGGCATGCACCCTGGAGGAGGAAGCCGAAGTGTGGGTGTCCTTCGGGACGGCAAGGCTTTCCGGTTCTTGGCAGCCTATGAGATGGCGCGGGCTCTGGGCCCTGAGAAAGCACAGGCACTACCGATGTTACATGCTTTGACGGGCTGCGGGCCCCGGTCTCCTACTTCGCCGGACATGGCAAGAGGACAGCATGTGCAGTACAGCTCTACCTCAGCTGACCCAGACACTCACTGACCTCTCCACTGCACCCGGGTCATATTGATGAAGGGTGCCATGCCACACCATCGAGAGGTTCGTCATCCTGCTTACGACAGAACAAGCACCGCAACCGATATCAACAAGGCACGTGCAAAAATGTTTGCAAAGAAGAGCAATGTCCCGCTGATCCCACCGACAAGTGCAGCCCTGAAGCAAGCACGTCCGACGAGCAATATACCAGAGCGGACTGTTCGGGTCAGGCCCTGGTTCCTGCACCAACATTTCCATCCCCCAACCCCTGGGTTGGATCAAGACCAGCGACATGTACGAACCTCTCTGGACAACGCTCCCCCAGGCATCCAAGGCTGCCGGGAGCTTGTCTCCTGCAAATGCCAGAAGGGCTGCATCAAGAAGTGCAAGTGCAAGAAGGCCAGTCTGGAATGCACACCACTGTGTGCTTGCGACGGGGAGTTTCTCTCAGAGCTGAACCCCGCAAACTTAAGATGGAGATTCTGAACTGTTCCAGACAGTACACAGGTACTGTAAAACAGTGACTTATCTGCATATTGCATTTAGCAGATTATATGTGGGTTTAAATTTAAAATGATAATTAAATTTTAGTAGTGTCCATTGACCAAGAAGTATAACATTTGACTTGCCCAGGATTTATCTGATGAGAGCAAGCCACCATAATTATCACTAATGGTTACGAACCTCTCTCTGTTGTTGTATTAAACGATGTAATTAGCATAATTGTGTTTTAAAAATTTTGGGTTTAAATTTGGGATCTTAATTGGCGTGGGCAGTGTCCAGAATAGCTATTGACAGAAAAAAGAAGAAGGTCAGAATAAAATTTCCACAACTTAAATGAATCTAGCCTATTCATAAGGAATGTCAGCATTTGATGCCTGATCATGGGTTTCCTTGTCGCCATTCATCTGCAATTAGCCTAAATATTAATCAATATCAGCAGCATCTCCCAAAATGTAACTAGAGCTATCGGATGTCCCTTTATTCAAAACATTCAATAAACATTCACTAAAACCTTCAGCAGCAAACTTTATCTAACTTCTGTGTCTCTTTTGGGTTGTCTGCTGGGGGCCATTTTGGGAAAATGGCCGCCACGGCCGCCAGGGGGCAGTTGGGGGGATGGCTCCACATCCAAATTGTTCATAATATATTGGTCTAACTCTGTGCCAAAATTTGGGGCTTTTATCAAAAAATGCACAATAGGTTAGCTTACCCGCTGTACTACATATTACTATCCTTTTCTCTAAACATCTGTTCACTATCAGGTACCATCTGCATATCCTCCTGAGTAAAAACACTTAAGAAATAATCATTTAAAATTTTACACATATCCTCATCAGAATTTACAATCTCTCCCTGATCTATTTTTAACGGACCCACCGATTCCGTACTTTTTGTTTCATAGACCTGAAAAAATCCCTTAGGGTCGGTCTTTGCCTGGCCAGCAACCTTAATCTCATAATTGTTCTTTGCTGTTCTTGTTAATCTCTTCACTGTCCTAGCCAGGGGCGGATTGGGTACCCCAAACCAGCCTGGGACAGACACCTACCGGCCCTATCTTGCAAACTTCAGTCATAAAAAAATGTAGTACCTCTGAATAAAAATATATTATATTGATTCCATCTCAACTAGGTAAAAAGACATTTTTTGAATAAACGGTATTCAAACCCAAAAATATATCATATACGCCACACTTGTATATTTGTTTCCATAGTTCTTGTATGAAAGTGCATTTTCATAACCTGAAAAGCCATTGAAGCAATAAGTCTAGATTCACACAATAAACCCAGTCATTCACGAACCATTTTACAAAACATTTTAATTCTAACCAGCAAACTGGACTGGACATCAACACAGCTGATGATCATCCAGCCACACAATCCACTTGACTATAAACATGCACATTTATCATACTTTCCATCAATATAATCACTCATTTTGAAATTTACATTATGATAAGACATTGAGTCTTATCATTAATTAGTTATTACTTGGTGATTTCAATGTTCACCACCAGCTTTGGCTATCAATTCTTTCACTGACCAACTTGGCCTACAATTTATCTATCATCCAAGACCTAGAGCAGCTGGTGCAGCACCCTACCCGTATTCCTGACTGCCTTGGAGACACAACTATCATACGTGACCCATTCCTAACTACCAACCCTTCTGCTTACTGTGTGAAACTATTTTTTCTGTTGGGTTCCTCCGATCACAATCTTATCTCTTTAACCTGTCGTATCGCTTCGGTGCTGCCCTGGGACCCACCTAAGCGGATGTGGTTCTGGCATTTCAATTCAGCAAGTGGGATGACCTAAGATTCTGATTTTCCATGTAATGATTATTGCCTCCATGTCAGAGACCCATCTCTTTGTGCAGATCATATAACTGAGGTCATTGTCTCTGGCATACAGGCATAAATTCCACACACTTTCTCTAGTCCTAAAGCCCGTCAACTTTGGTTTAACTCTATTTGTTTTCATGCTGTACAAGATAGAGAGGCGGCTCACAGACGGCACAGTAACCATCCATCTCCTGAAACTCATGCCCTCTACATTTTTGCCCGTAATCATGTCAAATATTTTCTTCAACTTACCAAAAACTCCTTCATTAAAAGAAAATGAAAAAAAAATTCTGCATCAAACTCATCTTGTGACTTCTGATCTTGATAAAAACATCTCTAACAATTTTTCTCTTCTTCATCTTTCGCTCCTATGCTTCTCCCGGATGGCTCCACAGCTGTCTAATATTCCAGTAATGCTCTTTCAGATTCAATAGCTAGAAGAGGGGAGAGGGAGGGATGAGACGCTTATACAGTCTCCGGGCATGAACTTCTCTCACAACCGTACCATACTGTGCTACAGAAGGCCAGCCCGGCCAGGACTCAGACTGGCCTCAGACCCTCCGGCCCACCGGGACACAGCCCGATGTGCCCTATGGCCAATCCGCCCCTGGTCCTAGCCATCATATTATACTGATCTCTCTTCACCTGTCCTGCCTTAACCCTCTTGTACATGTTTCTTTTTAGTCCTATGTTGTGTTTTAAACTCGCAGTTATCCATTAGGGGTCGTTTTTCCTTGATATTATCGCCCTATAAGGGATACTTTTTCTGACCTGCAATGAAATTGCTGACAAAGAATGTAATTACAGACACACCCTCGGTTTTTTCGAACATAATTAGTTCCCAAAAGTTGTTCTAAAACTGATTTGTTCTAAAACCGAAACAAATTTTTCCATAAAAAACTATATAAAATGGATTAATCTGTTCCTAACCCCCAAAATAAAGACCTTTTTCTACCTTTTTAGCTGTATTTCATGCATAAAAATGCCTATAAATGCAATGTAATATTATATTATAACATACCATCTGAATAAAGAATAAAGTTATAGCTTTAATAGTTAATAGATAGTATTCACTGACGTCACAACATCCGGGTATTTGTTGGAGGAAAGACATGTAAACAAATCTGTTATCTGACAGTCCCGCGGCCAAACGCCACATCTCTCGGGTCTGCCGCTCCACCTGGAACAACACGCTTGGCGATGTCCTCCGCATCACCTCCATGGGCCAATACCGCAGTGACTCTTCCCCCAGCCTTGGATAAGGAAAAAGTCCCGCGTCCTGGATGTCACCCTCACTCACCTCTGCCTGGGGCACACGACACTTACGGTTCACCTTCACCGCCTCCGTCTGTCCCCAGATAGGGGACAGGAATGTTTAGGGACAGGACAGTGTAGGAATGTTCCGGAGAATATTGAACACTTTCTGCTGCCGTGTCCGTGCTTCCACTCACACCGTGTAGTGCTACACTCTCAACTACTCGCCCTGAATGTCACCACCTTTGACCTGCCCACCCAGCTGGCGGCGATGTTTACAAGTCTGAGCCTCCAATATGGCATCGTGTGGATACTTTCTATTAGTCTAATATAGTTTTAAACTAACTTATGGCTTAAAGTTTTTGCCTTTATGCTTTCACTAGCTTTCTTAGGTCCCATGGTGGCTTATGGAATAAAAAAAATCGAAGAAAAATGCACAACACAAGAAAAATCGTCAAAATCAAAGGACAGTTTGGAGCGGATGTTCTCTGAGTGAGGGCCGCGGCGTGACTGACGCGTACAGTGATGCCAGTGTTGTTCAGCAACCGAGTTATCGTAAGACAACCGGTGCAATTATGAGTTTGAAATTCTGTTCGTGAACCGATTTGTTCAAAAAGTGAGACAATCGAAACCCGAGGTTTGACTGTACGTATATTTTATTTCTTATTTTTAACTCTATAATTAAATTATCTTTAACTAACTTAACTTTTTCACTAACCATATTTTACGGCTTATAAGACGAACTTTTCTCATAAAAATTACCCTGAAAAATACTCATGCGTCTCCCAAGACGAATGTTGTAGGATTTTAGCTTCGGTAGCTATTCAATTCAGCCTCTTATATGATGTAAACTCAGTACTTACCTGTTACAAGTAGTATTTCGAATACCATAAGACATTCAAATCAACTAATCTGTCCTAAGACTTTGATGTTTATTTACTACGGTACTGGCGGGAGACATTCCGCCTCAGCAGATTGGCGCCAACAGCGCCAACTATCTATCGTCTGCTAGTGTTGATGTATCATTTACCACCAGGCTGTCACACGTACCACAAGCACTTTCAGTCCTGTAAATTATCATATACAAGCTGGAAGTTGTACGATACACCAAAGAACATGGGAACAGAGCAGCAGAAAGACACTTCAGACCACCGCCTACCGAGAAAATCGGTAGAGTTTACTACCGCCTACCCATAGGAAATCTGTTTTTATCTTTCTTTTCTTAGAAATTTCCTTCCAAAATCAGGGTGCGTCTTCCACGATGCAGCATCTTATAAGCCGTAAAATACGGTACTCTTCTTATTTTAAATTATACAAGTGCTTGTGGGCCCTTCGGACCCATGTATTGATGTTTGTAGTACAGTCAAACCTCGATATAACGGACTAAAGGGGGGGAGGAGTGGTCCGTTAAAGCCGATTGTCCGTTATAGCGAGGGTATTTTCCCAAGGGTGGAAAAATATATGAAAAAAACGGAAAAATTGTGAAATAAATGAGAAATAATCACAAACACAATAACTCCTTCCTTATAATATTATATCTTAATATGGGATACATCAAAACTCCTTAAAACCCAAGCATTCCAAAGTAAAATGAGAAAATAATACAATTATGTTGAGTTGACAATTCGAGCGGCGATAAGCGGTCTAATATGCAAAAAAAAAAAAAGAAGAAAGTCACGCAAATGGAGTCCGTTACATTGAGGTCAGTTATATAGAGTTTTGACTGTATTTCATGCATAAAAATGCTTATAAATGCAATGCAATATGATAATATATATTATAACATTTTCCGATTATAACATTAAATCCGAAGTCTGTTACATCGAGGTCCGTTATATCGAGGTTTGACTGTATTAGTATTATACAGGGAAGTCCCGAAGATACGAGCAGTTAGGTTCCACCTGGCATACTCGTCAAGCAAAATCTCCTATAGCGATAAGATAAGATACTTTGATCCTATCTAGACACTTTGCAAGTACCAACTACAAGGTTATTGACTGTACAAAGCGCCACCACACCAGGACGAATTTGGTGGGCTCGAACCGCTGACCGAATGGCGCAGGGACTCTGCAACACCAGTCCGTGATTCTACCAACCGCGCCACCCTGGCGGGTTCGTATAGCGAAATACATAACTAATGGTAAAATATAGGTTTGGTTCCAGGACCCCATCAAAGACATGTTTTTCAAGCTAAATAAACTGTAACGGTCCCAAGGTTGGGGCTGCACACTGGCTAATTACCTCTAAAGGTCAGGCCGCACACCTGGCTAATTACCCTTCAGGTCACGTCTTGCTTGGGGTGACCTGACTGGGGTCAACCAAAATCCCCCTTTGTCCAGCACGGGAGTCCTGTATTCAGTCAGTTACCTACCAACCACTACAGTGAGAGGAACACCACTCCTCCTCTCCTTGTGTTCCTCTCACTGTAGTGGTTGGTAGGTAACTGACTGAATACAGAACTCCCGGGCTGGACAAAGGGGGATTTTGGTTGACCCCAGTCAGGTCACCCCAATCAAGGCGTGACCTGAAGGGTAATTAGCCAGGTGTGCGGCCTAACCTTTAGGGGTAATTAGCCAGGTGTGCGGCTCCAACCTTGGGACAGCTACAAAACTATACCAAACACAATGTTTGAATGTCGTAGCATTGGATTTTCGATCTCGTATATTGAAAATAGACAATTTTAAATTTACTCAGCTCCTATCATTGATTTCTCGTATACCGAATACTCGTATAACGGGACTTCCCTGTATTAGACAACATGTGATTGCAAACTCCAATCATGTTGTTGCTGTCGTTGGTCACTGGTCAAAGTGCCTCGGGGTAGACCACGTTCCGTGATTCCAACCCTTTGTGTTCCATGTGATTCCAACACTCACACACGCACACAAACGTCCATGAGTCTACTGAGTTTGTGGAATGCGGCAAGACGTTACCCCAGAGTTTTTCCTGTAATCTAATACTCCTAAAGTGTTTTTTGCCCAAAACCCCCTTCAAAATAATTCAATCAACATGGGACCAAGCCGCTTACCACCTACGATTTATTTGCGATTTTTTGAGCCTACTTTCATCAAAATTGAATTTACAGTTTCGGCTACCCAAAACAGACAGACAGACAGACACACAGACACATGGCTACTCCTATAGTATATTAGATTATAGGTCAAATTCTAGAGTCCATTCCCCTTATTAGTGGGGGTTTTTCCTCCAGACCTTCACAGATCCCTTCAGATACCTCTAGCACGTAATTATAAAGTAAAGATACATCTACACTAATAAGGGCGGGAAAGGACTAAAATATTTTACTAGGTATATCATATTTTATAAAATAATAATTCTGGTTTCTGTAGTTAACAATTTCTCTCCATGCTGAAGCAGAACTGAGTCTTTCATAAGATAGTAAATGAGATACATATAGCAGTTACCCTGCACTTTTAGAGGTGAGGAGTTAATGTTCACAATTACCAATTATCTAACATGGTACATCATACACAAACATGTACGTAGTATTAATCCATACCTGCAGATTCATGTAGCTGTCCACGGAGACCAGAATTCCCTTATACTCATGGCCCCATTGAGCTTGACGATCACCGCCTGGCCAGTCAGCTGGTTCAGGAAGGGCTTGGGGTTGATGGGGGTGGGAACGGCCAAGGACTGGGGAGAAAGGAAGGCGGGAAGGGGGTGTTAGCGATGGGACACTGATGCACCGACACAACATGAACACACTGTGCTGCCCTGGGGTGCCACATACATCTTGGTATTATTCTAGTGTTTGCACAAAGACTACTCTACACTACCCTCCCGAGTTTCGCGCTTGCTTTCTTCCGGAGGCATAGCGCGAAACTCGCGGATCGCGAAACTCGGGTATTGAAAACACTAAAAATGCTTATTTAGTCCTGTTTTTTTTTTTTTTGGGTGTGTGTGTATGTGTGCCTACAGCGCCGTTAGGCAGTGACCTCCAAGGGTGGGATGGTAGGCCCTGGAGGTTAACTTGAGGGCTGTGTACCTACCGTATTTTACAGCTTATAAGACTCACTTTTTCCCCAAAAAAAATATCCTGAAAATGCCCCAAGCCCCTGTCCACCCAGCAGTGAATGGGTACTGGGTGTTAGCCTAGGGTTTGTGACCCGCCTCCCGGGGTGGTGGCTTCGGCCAACACTACGCGAGAAAAGGAGGGGAGGAGAGGAGCTTGAGATTGAGCTCGAGTGGGAGTTACCCAGCGGATGCTGTTTTGGTCTGAGTGAGTGAGCTTGACACATATCTTGTCAGCTGATGGTTGTGTGAGTGTTATACGGCAATAACACTGTCACAATGCCTTCCTCTCTCTCTCCTGTCTCCTCCAGTACCTCCAAAACCACAGTACCACACACGTCATGGTTAATCACTTATAAAGGAGTATTTTGTGGTAAATAGTAAGGAGTGGCGGGGGGGGTAAAGTAAGGTGCTACTTATTTCGAGGCGTTACCTATCCTTATGCGACACCGGCTGCTCCTGTAGAGAAAAACACAAACAAAAGGAAAAAAAAAAAAAAAACAAAACTACATACAAGCTATAATAAGCCTATTATAATACAGGAGGTCCCGAAGATACGAGCAGTTAGATTCCACCTGGCATACTCGTAAAGCGAAATCTCGTATAACGAAGCACATAACTAATAGTAAAATATAGGTTTGGTTCCAGGACCCCATCAATTATAAAAAAAAAAAAAAAAAAAAAAAAAAAAAAAAGACATGTTTTTCAAGCTAAAATAAACATAGCAAACACAACAAACACACACGCTATATTACCCACACTGTACTACCTATTCTGTAGAAAAAGCATTCGAAAAAAGAAAATAGCATACAAAATAAAATAACTGACATTTAAATTTAAAAATAAAACATGCATAACAAGCAAAACAGAAGTTGTACTGTATGGGACGCCGCGTGATACAAGAGAGGGTAGTGTAGCGGGCCCAAGGTTGGGGCCGCATACCTGCTATTACCCCCAAGGGTCAGGCCGCGTCATATGCTTAATTACCCTTCAGGTCGCGCCTTGCTAGGGGTTTACCTGACTGCGGTCCCAAGGTTGGAGCCGCACACCTGGCTAATTACCCCTAAATGTCAGGCCGTGCCATATGCTTCAGGTCACGGCTTGCTAGTGGTGACCTCACTGGGTTCAACCGAATCCCCCTTTGTCCAGCCCGGGAGTGGTAGGGCGCCATTTTGAACTTGATAATTTTACTCACCCCAAGTTTGAATGTCGTATCATTGGATTTTCGATCTCGTATATTGAAAAAAGACCCTAAATTTTCACATCTCGTATCATCGGGTTCTCGTATACCGAATGCTCGTATAACGGGACCTCCCTGTACTATACTAAGCAGGAAGGTAGGAAGACGTTCCGTACGTCTCTATGGGGGGTAGCAGAGTGGTTAGCTCAATATATTCAACTCGAAACACT
>JACEEZ010000537.1:83415-114361 GCA_016584305.1 Chionoecetes opilio
GTCGTCGCCCGAAAAACTAGTGAATTGAACGTATATACTTGCAGATTAAAACATAAACACGCTAAACAGAGTAGATATACAGTAGATATAACTACTTTATCATCTTCGTGCACATACAAATCATAGTGATGCTATAATTCTAATATTTGGCTGCTGGCGACTTATGCAGCTGGTGACTATACTGTTTAGCTATGGTAGATATTTAGTGATAAAATCTAAAAAAGTTACAAATCCTTTCGTTGATATATGACAAAAAAATAACAGATCTACTTCCCATCCTGCTCGCTAAAGCATGAATGAGCTCTGTCTGATACATTGAACAATTTGAACACCAAATTTATTTCCCAAATCTGGTGAAAAATGTCACCATCTGGCATCACTAGCTGGTGACCGTGGTGACGTGTACCCATATGTTGAGCCACGCAGCAAGCACCTGTTCGGCTCGGGAGCAGTGTAACCAAAGACACTCTACAACAAGATACCTCACTCGCGGTCCCTCCAATGCAACTTCTGTTATCCGCCGACGGTGGCGCCGCCGTGCGGCAGGTGTTGTACCAGCCTGCTGGCCCATTCACTTGCTGCATATGACCAAAGAATATTCACTTCAACTCTTCGCCATTTAAAACTTTGCGAGTCAACATTTACCATGAAACATATCAATAGAAGTGCAATTTTATTAGCTTTCCATTGATATATTTAGTTTTCTGATAAATGAATTAAAACCATGCATACATTACCGTTAACTAAATAAATAACATCATCAATCGGGTAATTTTCCCGATTGATGATGTTATTTATTCACTTATATATTTCGTTTTCTGATAAATGAATTAGCAACATGCATATATTAGCGTTAACTAAATAAATAACATCATCAATCGGGAAAATTACCCGATTGATGATGTTATTTATTTAGTTAACGCTAATTTATGCATGGTTCTAATTCATTTATCAGAAAACGAAATATATCAATGGAAAGCTAATAAAATTGCGCTCGTATTGATATGTTGCATGGTAAATGTTGACTCGCAAAGTTTTAAATGGTGAAGAGTTGAAGTGAATAATAAGTTCATGCATATTTCTCCAGAGTCTCGTAATGGCATTTCTTTAGCGTGCTTTACTGTTTTTTTATTTGATAATATTATAGAACAAACATTTACGAAGATAACAGTATATCATATATACTGATAAACCATAATCTATATGATTTTCATTGATAGTCATATGCAGCAAGTGAATGGGCCAGCAGACTGGTTAACTCCTGCCGCACGGCGGAGGTCGATTTCACGCGCACCACAGGGAACCCAGGAGTGAGGTATCTTGTTGTAGAATGTCTTTGGTGTAACTCGACATGATTATCTATTTATATATTCATTTCTTCAGTAAGACCTGCTTGATGTGTGTGTGTATATGTGCACTATTGTGACCAAAGAAAATAACCAGCATGAAATTGTGTAAACAAGCAAACAATATAAATTTACTTTACTTTACCAAAAATATGAAATTCAAACATAAAAAGATAGCATCAGAAGAAAAATTAAAATATATACAAGAATATTTTTTTATATGGTTGATTTTTTTTTTTATGTAGGTAACTACAATCTAGGTATCCTAGATTATAGCTACCTCCCTTACAAAAATAAAATTATAAATGTTATGTTCTTCGTATGCATTCAAGATATCAAGATATTAGAATTATGACACATCATTCATACCAATGATGTACATTTAGCAAAAGAATAAATGTTAATCTGTAGTAATTTAGGCCGTGACGCCCAAACTGACAAACGGCCGAATCGTCTCACGGCCTCAACAACATACGGCCTAAATTGTATACGGCCTAAATAACCAAACTGTTATTTCACATATATTTCACCCTATGTGTATAGTACCAGTTTTTCTGATATATATATATATATATATATATATATATATATATATATATATATATATATATATATATTAATATATATATATAATATATATATATATATATATATATATATATATATATATATATATATATATTATATATATATACCACATGACTTCCTATTAATTGACTTTTTTTGTTGATGACGCCTGCCACTTAATCTTTTCAAACTTCAAGACAGAGGATAACTGAAGATGCCAGAACTTGGTATTGCGATGAACATTCCGTATTGTAAAGGCTCCTTTCATCAACTTTATTCAATATCATGCTTTTTGTAAAGGAGAGGAACAACTGAAACAAGTCCCACTGTTTTTGTTTTAATGAGTAGGAAACGCATGAGAGACTATAAGAAGGTCTTGCAGTGCATCAAGAGAGTCTTACCCGAGGTGAAGCTACAGACGTTAGTGTGCTGATTTTGAGGCTGGTTTTTTGGGAGCAGTGACAAACGTATTTCCTGACATCACCATAAAGGGATGTAGCTTCCACTGGCGACAGGCAGTGTGGAGGAAGGCAGATTCCATCGGATTCGAGTGCCAATATGACATCTGGGGCCGTTCATTCATATATTAAGGAGGTACTGCACTTTGCTATATTCCTGCAGAGCACATCAAACCACCATTTGAGAAGCTCGCTTCATGTGCGCAACTTGCTGACCCTAAAGTACAAACTTGATTGCTCGGTGCGACAATGTGGGTCTACAATAGTTCACATCCCTGCACCGGTCCCTTCGGCCTAAACGTCTCACGGCCTAAAGGTCCCTGGGGCCTACACATCTTACGGCTAAACGTCTTACGGCCTAAACGTCTTACGGCCTAAACGTCTCACGGCCTAAACGTCTTCACGGCCTAAACGTCTCCGGTCGAAATGGTTCACGCCGAAAAAATACGGCCGAATCGACCCAAACTCCTTGAAGGTTGGCTAAATACGTACGTTTGTGTTGATAAGTGATGCAAAGTGACTTGCGGTGAAGAGGTGTTGTGATCAACGATATTACCAGCGTTTGTAGTGATTGCATTCTCACAGGGTGAGTGTTATGTGTTAAAGTGTGGTGTGTGTGTGTGTGTGTGTGTGTTTAGCAGATGGCATTATATGTTTCTGTATATATATGAGACTTTGACGTTGACTATGCGCAAATGATTGATTCCGCTTGTTTATTTGTGGTCGATTACAAAATACTGTTTATGTACAGCAACTGAGTAACAATGCATGGTGGAGCCCTTCATAGCTTATTGGTATCTCTCTCTCTCTCTCTCTCTCTCTCTCTCCCCCCCTAATACACCAGTCAGAAACAGTCCGGAACATTACAAGTACGGTAGTGAAGGTGTAAAGGAAAGTTCGGATGAAAGATTAAATAAGTCAGGTGGGATAAATTTTGTTGCCCTGCTGTGTTTTGAATCTCAATAAATTTACGTAGAATATTAGTTGCAGTCATAACGAGGTCGCTTAACATGTTTTCATTTTGCCTTAAAAGTTGGTGGGAAAGCTAAAACATTCAACTGTGGAACTCATGAAGTATGATTTTATTTTTGTTCAAGTTCAAAGCTACGAGAAAAGCGTAGCTTAACATATTCATTCCTCACTCATTGTTTTTCTTTATTGAATAATAAAAGGTAAAAAAAGCGAAGTTTGACACATTAATGAGCTCATGAAAATATTGTAAATGAGACCTAATTTGGGTCCAGTTTATAGAGAAAAAAACTCGTAAACAGGGATGAATATAATGTATTCTTCCCTGTTTGCGAGTTTTTTATATTAAATTTTCAATCACTGTTTCAAAATCCTCACACTTTTCCGATTCTTAAAGTATGTAGCACGTACCAATAAGGAAATAATTAGGTGGTCAAAGTGGCTAATAAAGTAAAACTACTGAAACTGGCGCCGTGACTGGTGAGCCTTGCTCCCTATTAGTACAGGAGCATTAGCTAAAAGGTGGAAATAAATAGTAGAAAGCTGATTTTTTCAGGAGAGCTCCAAAATATTGTATATATCGCCCTTATGCAAAGTTCTGCAAATTCAACCTCGTGGCATTTTCATAATTCAAAATGGCCGCCATCACAATTAACGATAAAATGAAAAGTACTATGATCATCCATCCGAGTTCGTAGTAATAAGATTTTTGTGTGTACATCTATGTTTTAGAGTGTGCTGAATACAATGGAGCCATAAAAAATATTTTGAGTTGACATAATTAGCATAAATTCAATAAGGTGAAGAAAAATATTTTTTTTTATTATTTTAATTTTAATAATACCACAACTATGTTATGTACGTTACATTTATAATAGCCAAACTATGTTATATTGTACAAAACACCAATTAGAAACCACAAATAACCCAACCATATGTTGAAGGAATGTCTAATCAGTGGTATCCCCTTCGCCTTGCACATCAAGAACATGCGAATTTTACAATTGTACCCACTGCAACCAGTGCACATTATGGTACACTCCATCCGTGCCTTATAACAACGACATGACTTTCCACACCCTACCTTGCAGCCGCAAGATACCATTTTCAGTACCTTCTCGGGAGCAACAGGCCTATCGGTATAGATTGGAACAAGTATCCCCTCTCTGTACTTCCACCCCGACTCATTTAGTGGTAGCTCATTTCCCTGCCATTGCTGAACAGCATGGTATGTTCTATAGCTATGGAACTTGGCAGCTGCTGAAGTTGGAGGGATTGATTCCAATTTGAAAACAGATGAGGATAAGGACGCTCTACGTGTAGATCGGAAGTACATAACATAGCGATGCTTGTCCAGTGAATTTGACCGGACAGCTCCATACAGCTTTAGTAGAAACAACTCTCCTATGCGTGCTATCTCATCCTGACTGCTGTCAGACTGAGAGAAAACACTCAAACAGTCCCAATTGTCATCACTATCGAACAGCTGTAGGGCCCTTTTTTTTCCTTGATTGTATATGGAAGACACATTATCACATCCAGTGATTGCATGTACAAACATCAGGTGTTGTTTGATGCTAGAACAAGCTTCCTGGATTTCACGTATACAGTAGTACACATGCAAAGGGTTCCGTCCACAGAGCATATGAAGATTCATGTTTGGGGTGGCTTGTGCGACCATCATCACCAGCAAGTCAGTATCAGTTCCCACGACAACGACAGGCGAATTTTGAGTTGGGGCACCATCTATGGCAGTTGATGTAATCATGGCACTTGATGCAATCAGCCAGTCAGCATCTGCGACACTCTGTTTGACAATTATACCCACAGCCTCATATTTCTCCTTTAATTTTTGGATTAATCGGTCCTTATTCCTGCCATTACCCAAGAATGCCTTTTTTGATGTTGTGGTTTTCATTTCCAACTCAAAGACAATGTCAGGAGAAGTGTTCTGTTTGGCTCTTCGCTGCTGTTCCGCAGTTTTAGTTGAGGAAGCACTGCCATATCCGTCAAACACTACTATACTACCTGGCCCATAGTGAACAAGAACATGGGATACATACTGGTCACACACCTGGTTGTATGTGGGATCAGCAGGCCATGGCAAGCTTTGAAGAAGATGTCCTCCATCAAGGACGAAACGTGCATTATCTGGAAGTTCTAGATGGACATTCACTTTCGACTTGAGAACACTAGCAAGAACATCTTAGTGTTCTTCCTCATGATACCTTTATCGAATAGGGAGGGTGGCTGTTGGCAAACTCGTGAAGCAGATATTCCTCCATCTCAGAACACTCCAGATCACACATGTGACCCTCATGAACAATACTGTTCTATTCACCTCCACCTCAACACCTCGCACAGTGACCTGATTTTTGTCACCACTGATGCTGGTCACACGGTCTTTTCGTTTTAATTTTACGTCAGCATAGGTTTATTATTATAATATACTATTAATTATAATTTATGCTAATTATCACTCACTATTATTATAATATACTAGTAATTACACTTTATGCTAATTATTTTAACTCAAAATGCACATGGCATGGGTCCACTGTAATAAGTTGCCAGTTATGCCGATTTTGGTATTTTAACTATTTATCGCAAATTGTTATAGCGGCCATCTTCAATTCTGAAAATGCCACCAGGTTGAATTTGCAGAACTTTGCACAGTGGACATGCTTATGGTTTTCTGGAGCTCCCCTGAAAAAATCAGCTTTCTACTATTTTTTCTAGGTTTTCGTTAAATTTTTACTAATGCTCCTGTACTATATATCTACAGGAGAGATGAGTTCTAGGGAGAGTTATCAGAGGCTTACCCGTCACGGCGCCAGTTTCAGTAGTTTTACATTCTTACCCACTTTGACCACCTAATTATTTCCTATTGGTACGTGCTACATACGTTTTAAAATAATCGGGAAAAGTTTTGAGGATTTTGAAACAGTGATTGAAAATTTAATGCGAGCAAAACTGATGGAGTTACAGCGAGTTGAAGCAAATATAGCAAAAAAAATGTTTATACACTATTTTACTTTGCTTCAATTATCTTAATATTGGTGTACTCTTACTGTAATTTTGTTATGCTCATGATATGCAACAATGTATCAAGAACACGATGGTAGGCTCAGTTTAACCTAAGTATCATCTGGTAGCTTGGTAATATCGGGTAGGAGTACAACATTTTAATGCACTGAAACCTGAAAATCCAGCCTACTCTTGTGATACTCAGTTTATGACTTTATTTTTTACCATATGAGTTATTAATAGCGTGTATTGTTTGACATTGAACTGCCTGATTCCTGATGCAAACAAATAGGCCTATCTTGGTGTAATAGGTTTGAGTAAAGCAAAGAAATATGAATTCCTGAGGCAACGCAAGGGTTTTATTGGGTTAGCGGCGAGCAAGATACCACCCCTCACCACCCAGCCCGAGTCCCAATCATCCATCAGCACGTCCTTAAATACTCGGGTAGGCATCGAGCAATACTCCAAAAATCCAGCTTAAGTGAATAGACTATTAGACTATGGGAGATTCTCCGAAAGAGTTACGGGACAGTAGTATTACCCTAGGGGTCTTTTACCTCGTAGCGCCTCTACGGGGTGATGCTCAACCGTTTTCCCTCTCACTTGCTACGGGACTGCGAGGCTAAGGGTGGTCGGGAACCACCCTTAGCTCCCTAAGGGAGTGAAATTTGAGCGACAAGACCGCAACAAACAATAAATTACAGTTGTATCACTATATTTTATGTTTATTGGTTATTATAGAGCCATTCATGCTTGCCTGTTTGAACTTGATGTGTTTATTGCATCATTGACTCCAATCTATCATATTTCATACAATACCTATACTTGTAATAATTCATATTAAGGGCAAAACCTATATATTAAATATATATATCAGTCGACTTCGTAGAATCAAAACGTATAGGTCCATCATACGTTTGGCCTATAATGATGCGTCGGTGGTGGTGGTATCAAATGTCTGACGTACACACGCACTAATACACACAAGCAGGATATTATAAGTTTATACTATCCTTGTGGTAGCGCCCCCCTTTATAGGCTTTATAGCTTTGACGTTAACCTCGAAGGGCTCGCACAATCCTGGCTATTACACGACTGCCCCACCACACAATAATGTGGGGAAAAAAATATATTAAGATTAAGAAATATGTAAGTACTAATCGGGTCTGAATAACTACGCCGTTTATCAGAATCTTAATATATTTACACTTTACTGATTCACCAGTATTACTTCCACTCCTTCTTAACCTAATGTTCTTACATAATGTATTACCGAATGTCTTACCTAGTCTTAACTAATGTCTTACATATGCTTGTACCCAATGTTCTTAACATAATGTCTTCACCTAATGTCTTACATAAATACCATACTTAATGGCTAATAACATCGACACGACGCGACTCTCAGCTCGTGCTCAAAAAACGTAACCATATAACTCCTTCACCCTAAATCATTGAGTAAATTCGCACACTGATCTCTATTGTAACTTGCCCGTACACTGTTCTCTGTTTACTTTCCCCGTTACAATGATTCTCTGGTAAGTATCAATAACCACACACTCAGCTATGCAACTAAGCTAGCTGTATCCTGGTGTTCACAGGGTCTTCACAACTGTTTCCCACTGCTTCATCGCAGCTCACCCCGCCGGCATTCACAGCGCCAGCTTCCCACTGCTCCTTGAAACCCTTATAAAAGGGTTGAAGCCACACCATCACCCACACTCTTACCACAACTGAAACACGTGGCCCAAAGACAACTTATATGGCGATCTGCCCTCCTTCTTGACTGGCCTCGCTGACGTCACATCTACCGTCGCACAAATATAATCAAAATAGATTTATATATGTGATTCCGAACTGAGCGTGAAGGCAAATTACGCATTTCATTACTCGACATTTATATAGTACTTTACCCCCTCCCACTCAACGTAAACTCTTCGTCAATCATGAGTCAAAAGTTTTTAACCCATTTTCCCGCGTTACACTTGCACACAAGTGTCACGTGTGTGAGAGTGAGTGTAGTCCCCCAGTGTGTCTTGTCTGACCTAAAGAGCGAACGCGCAGTTCTCGTCCACTATAACAGAGACCGTCGCGGCCACGAATACGTCAGGCAGGTACGGAGCGGGCCAGCAGTGGCCCATAAATGCTAATTTCGGGCATGCGAGACTCGAACCTAGATTCAGCACATCAAGGTATACCTTGGGTACGTCCCTGTAGTATTCAGCGGGAGAATATTACGCTGAAAGGCTAATATGGCGGCAATTATTATCGTAACATTCTGGCGACGTTGAGCTAAAATCGGCCCTATTTCGGAAATCGGCCGATTTTAGCTCAACACCGACAAACATAGTTTTTAGGTTACAAACATAGGTTATGTTATATTTAAGTTATGTTTAGGTCTGGTTTAGGTTAGGTAAGGTTTATGATAGGTTTGTGTTAAGTTTTGTAGAGCTATTTAGGTTAAATAAGCGTCCGCGGGACGATTTCCGAAATGGGCCGATTTTAGTTCAACAGCGGCATTTGGAGTGTCTTTAAATTTATTTATCGGGCTCCCTGACAGCTGAGAGCATGATGATTGGCTAGATAAGGCCGCGTCATGCGAGGCGCTGCTCTGTGATTGGTCAGCAGAATTTCCCCACACATATCCCTGAATATCCCTAATTTCCCCCACCCAGGGGGCCACCGATAACCGTACGGGAGTGACTGCTCGGTACGATCATCAACCTCAGCCCACCCTCGTAAGGTTATTGTAGCCATACACTCATAAGTTGTCCCTTACGAGGGATTTTCGAGCATCCCTGCCTAGGAATATAATCTCAAAATTTTACATGAGGGATAACGATTTGTTACAAGCTGTCACCCATGCTAGGTTGAACCATGACCCCTTCCTGAGCAATATTAGCCTGGATGACACTTGATATTTTGATTTGGGACCTCACAGGGGGTTATTTTGTAAAAGAGGTCAATCGCGAAATTTTTGATTTCTCGAAAATACAGAAATGTCAATAAATGACCAATAATGCAGTTAAACTTTTTTTGGTGTCAAAATGAGCAAATAACAAGCCATATTGTAAAAATATTGCTTTCTAGGAAAAATATTATATGAAAAGGGCCAATCGCGAAATATCGGATTTTCTCGAAAATACAAAATGTAAATAGAATGACCAATTAGGCAGGTACAAACTTATATTTGGTGTCAAAATGAGCAGAATAACAACCATATTGTAAAAATTTTGGGTTTGCTATAATAAGGGAGTAAATTTAATTACTTATTCACATAACATCATCTATGAAAATTTAAGAAACCGCAACAGTGAACGAGGGACGAAAAAGGCGCATCATTGCATATATGCAAGTTTACATGTACAAAGAAATGAAATGAAAGAATGTCGTGTTTAGTCACTCAGAGTCCGTTTAATTGCCACACTGTATGGGTTGTGACACACTCCGTTATTACAGGTACATGCAGCTATGCACTTCAAGTTCTTGGCCCTACAAGAAGCATCTGGAAGTTGCACAATTTTTTGGGACTTGCAGCAGACTATGTCTGTGAAATTTTGTTTGGCAGAGGATCGCCCCCCCTGACGTGGGGTGTAGTTCCTCGTAGCATCCTCGTACCATCCACTTCCAATGGGACTCGATTTCAGGGATTGGTACATCTGCCTGGAACCACACCTGAGCCTGGTGGTGTTGTAATGCCGGAAAATTCCAGGGGGATGACGGAAATTTCCATCACACACGATTTCCGAGTTTAATGTTCTTACCGAAGGTAAAAAGAAGGCTTCAATAACCGTAGTTTCCTAGACTAAGTGTAGCCTAAATCCAGTATATGGGTGAACAGGTTATTTATTAGGATAACGCCATTCAAATTCTTTCATTTCTATTATTACCTATCTTTCGCGCGTAATTTTCTTTCTCTCTTGCATTCCTATCTCCCCCCCCCCATCCTCCCTTCTTCCCCCCCAAACGCCAGAGCCCCGAGGTCAAATCGGGGAGACCTTTAAATTCGCGATTACCAATAACTGGTAGACTCAAACTCTTTATTTTTCCCTTAATCCCCCTGGGAAATCGAATAACCCTCTTAGATTCTTATAATACTTAAAAAGGAGAAAAAAAGAGGGGCTTGTTTTCAAATATTTACCCAAATTTGTGGAGCCGTTCGCTAAATTAAAATCTTCCAACATTCCCCTTTCACATCTCACTACCCCGACCCACTGAAAAACGCATCCAACGGGTTCCGGATTAGGTTTAATAACCCCACGGGGTTAGTCTAAAGAATTAAATTTGTCTCCCTCAAATTAAGAAATTGTGTTTATAATTACTCCATTCGTAGGTATATTGCTTCCCCAGTTAATAAGAGTAATTCGACACTTCGTGTCCTCTTTGATGAAGTCTCTAGTGAGTATTTAAACTTCGCTATCTCCGCGGTAGCTGCCGCAGTGTCCCCATGACACCATGTCACGGCATTCTCTTTCTCTCCACCCTCCAGGTAAGGGGGTTTTTTCGTTTCATCTCCTCCTTTTCTTTTTTTCCCTTGTGATGTGATATCTTAACCAGTGATAGCCTCCTCCCCCCCCCCCCCCCCCCGCCTAATAAGATTCTCTTTCTCTCCACCCTCCAAACGTGTGGGGCGTGTTTAAAGTGAAACACATACTCCCACTGGTCGTATGTTCGCAAACATTATCTTATCCCACACCTTCCTCCTCAATATTTCCATGTCAAGTTAATGATTATTCTGTATGTGGTTAGACTGTAGGCCGATGCAATAGTCCGTGTGGAAGGTTATGCTCTTCAGTGGCTTCCCTCCTGATAAACCATAGTAACATAATTTAAGGATAANGAAAAATTAAATATATACAAGAATATTTTTTTTATATGGTTTATTTTTTTTTTATGTAGGTAACTACAATCTAGGTATCCTAGATTATAGCTACCTCCCTTACAAAAATAAAATTATAAATGTTATGTTCTTCGTATGCATTCAAGATATTAGAATTATGACACATCATTCATACCAATGATGTACATTTAGCGAAAGAATAAATGTTTATCTGTAGTAATTTAGGCCGTGACGCCCAAACTGACAAACGGCCGAATCGTCTCACGGCCTCAACAACATACGGCCTAAATTGTATACGGCCTAAATAACCACTGTTATTTCACATATATTTCACCCTATGTGTATAGTACCAGTTTTCTGATATATATATATATATATTATATATATATATATATATATATATATATATATATATATTATATATATATATATATATATATATATATATATATATATATATATATATATATATATATATATATATATATATATAATATATATATATATATATACCACATGACTTCCTATTAATTGACTTTTTTTGTTGATGACGCCCGCCACTTAATCTTTTCAACTTCAAGACAGAGGGATATACTGAAAGATGCCAGAACTTGGTATTGCGATGGAACATTCCGTATTGTAAAGGCTCCTTTCATTCAACTTTATTCAATTAATGCTTTTGTAAAAGGAGAGGAACAACTGAAACAAGTCCCACTAGTTTTTGTTTTAATGAGTAGGAAACGCAAGAGAGACTATAAGAAGGTCTTGCAGTGCATCAAGAGAGTCTTACCCGAGGTGAAGCTACAGACGTTAGTGGCTGATTTTGAGGCTGGTTTTTGGGGAGCAGTGACACACGTATTTCCTGACATCACCATAAAGGGATGTAGCTTCCACTGGCGACAGGCAGTGTGGAGTAAGGCAGATTCCATCGGGATTCGAGTGCCATATATGACACCTGGGGCCGTTCATTCATATATTAAGGAGGTACTTGCACTTTGCTATATTCCTGCAGAGCACATCAAACCATCATTTGAGAAGCTCGCTTCATGTGCGCAACTTGCTGACCCTAAAGTACAAAACTTGATTGGCTCGGTGCGACAATGTGGGCTACAATAGTTCACATCCCTGCACCGGTCCCTTCGGCCTAAACGTCTCACGGCCTAAAGGTCCCTGGGGCCTACACATCTTACGGCCTAAACGTCTTACGGCCTAAACGTCTTACGGCCTAAACGTCTTACGGCCTAAACGTCTTACGGCCTAAACGTCTTACGGCCTAAACGTCTTACGGCCTAAACGTCTCACGGCCTAAAGGTCCCTGGGGCCTACACATCTTACGGCCTAAACGTCTTACGGCCTAAACGTCCTTAAGGCTAAACGTCTTACGGCCTAAACGTCTACGGCCTAAACGTCTCACGGCTAAACGTCTCACGGCGAATGGTTCACGCCGAAAAAAATACGGCCGAATCGACCCGAACTCCTTGAAGGTGGCTAAATACGTACGTTTGTGTGATAAAGTGGATATGCAAAGTGCTTGCGTGAGAGGGTTTGTGATCAACGATATTACCAGCGTTTGTAGGTGAATTGCAGTTCTCAACAGGGTGAGTGTTATGTGTTAAGTGTGTGTGTGTGTGTGTGTGTGTGTGTGTTTAGAGATGGCATTATATGTTTCTGTATATATAATGAAGACTTTGAACGTTGACTATGCAGCAAATGATTGATGTGCCGCTTGTTTTATTTGTGGTCGATGTACAAAAATACTGTTTATGTAGCTACAGCGAACTGAGTAACAATGCATGGTGGAGCCTTCATAGCTTATTGGTACTCTCTCTCTCTCTCTCTCTCTCTCTCTCTCCCCCCCCTAATACACCAGTCAGAAACAGTCCGGAACATTACAAGTACGGTAGTGAAGGTGTAAAGGAAAGTTCGGATGAAAGATAAGTCAGGTGGGATAACTTTTGTTGCCCTGCTGTGTTTTGAATCTCAATAAATTTACGTAGAATATTTAGTTGCAGTCATAACGAGGTCGCTTAACATGTGTTTCATTTTGCCTTTAAAAGTTGGTGGAATGCTAAAACAGTAGCTGTTTTCAACTGTGGAACTCATGAAGTATGATTTTATTTTTGTTCAAGTTCAAAGCTACGAGAAAAGCGTAGCTTAACATATTCATTCCTCACTCATTGTTTTTCTTTATTGAATAATAAAAGGTTAAAAAAGCGAAGTTTGACACATTAATGAGCTCTTGAAAATATTGTAAATGAGACCTAATTTGGGTCCAGTTTATAGAGAAAAAAACTCGTAAACAGGGATGAATATACGTAATGTATTCATCCCTGTTTGCGAGTTTTTTATATTAAATTTTCAATCACGGTTTCAAAATCCTCACACTTTTCCGATTCTTAAAGTATGTAGCACGTACCAATAAGGAAATAATTAGGTGGTCAAAGTGGCTAATAAAGTAAAACTACTGAAACTGGCGCCGTGACTGGTGAGCCTTGCTCCTTATTAGTACAGGAGCATTAGCTAAAAGGTGGAAATAAATAGTAGGAAGCTGATTTTTTCAGGAGCTCCAAAATATTGTATATATCGCCCTTATGCAAAGTTCTGCAAATTCAACCTCGTGGCATTTTCATAATTCAAAATGGCCGCCATCACAATTAACGATAAAATGAAAAGTACTATGATCATCCATCCGAGTTCGTAGTAATAAGATTTTTGTGTGTACATCTATGTTTTAGAGTGTGCTGAATACAATGGAGCCATAAAAAATATTTTGAGTTGACATAATTAGCATAAATTCAATAAGGTGAAGAAAAATATTTATTTTTATTTTTTTTATTTTAATAATACCACAACTATGTTATGTACGTTACATTTATAATAGCCAAACTATGTTATATTGTACAAAACACCAATTAGAAACCACAAATAACCCAACCCTATGTTGAAGGAATGTCTAATCAGTGGTATCCCCTTCGCCTTGCACATCAAGAACATGCGAATTTTTACAATTGTACCCACTGCAACCAGTGCACATTATGGTACACTCCATCCGTGCCTTATAACAACGACATGACTTTCCACACCCTACCTTGCAGCCGCAAGATACCATTTTCAGTACCTTCTCGGGAGCAACAGGCCTATCGGTATAGATTGGAACAAGTATCCCCTCTCTGTACTTCCACCCCCACTCATTTGGTGGTAGCTCATTTCCCTGCCATTGCTGAACAGCATGGTATGTTCTATAGCTATGGAACTTGGCAGCTGCTGAAGTTGGAGGGATTGATTCCAATTTGAAACCAGATGAGGATAAGGACGCTCTACGTGTAGATCGGAAGTACAGAACATAGCGATGCTTGTCCAGTGAATTTGACCGGACAGCTCCATACAGCTTTAGTAGAAACAACTCTCCTATGCGTGCTATCTCATCCTGACTGCTGTCAGACTGAGAGAAAACACTCAAACAGTCCCAATTGTCATCACTATCGAACAGCTGTAGGGCCCTTTTTTTTCCTTGATTGTATATGGAAGACACATTATCACATCCAGTGATTGCATGTACAAACATCAGGTGTTGTTTGATGCTAGAACAAGCTTCCTGGATTTCACGTATACAGTACACATGCAAAGGGTTCCGTCCACAGAGCATATGAAGATTCATGTTTGGGGTGGCTTGTGCGACCATCATCACCAGCAAGTCAGTATCAGTTCCCACGACAACGACAGGCGAATTTTGAGTTGGGGCACCATCTATGGCAGTTTATGTAATCATGGCACTTGATGCAATCAGCCAGTCAGCATCTGCGACACTCTGTTTGACAATTATACCCACAGCCTCATATTTCTCCTTTAATTTTTGGATTAATCGGTCCTTATTCCTGCCATTACCCAAGAATGCCTTTTTTGATGTTGTGGTTTTCATTTCCAACTCAAAGACAATGTCAGGAGAAGTGTTCTGTTTGGCTCTTCGCTGCTGTTCCGCAGTTTTAGTTGAGGAAGCACTGCCATATCCGTCAAACACTACTATACTACCTGGCCCATAGTGAACAAGAACATGGGATACATACTGGTCACACACCTGGTTGTATGTGGGATCAACAGGCCATGGCAAGCTTTGAAGAAGATGTCCTCCATCAAGGACGAAACGTGCATTATCTGGAAGTTCTAGATGGACATTCACTTTCGACTTGAGAACACTAGCAAGAACACTCTTAGTGTTCTTCCTCATGATACCTTTATCGAATAGGGAGGGTGGCTGTTTGGCAAACTCGTGAAGCAGATATTCCTCCATCTCAGAACTCTCCCGGATCACACATGTGACCCTCATGAACAATACTGTTCTATTCACCTCCACCTCAACACCTCGCACAGTGACCTGATTTTTGTCACCACTGATGCTGGTCACACGGTCTTTTCGTTTTAATTTTACGCCAGCATAGATTTATTATTATAATATACTATTAATTATAATTTATGCTAATTATCACTCACTATTATTATAATATACTAGTAATTACACTTTATGCTAATTATTTTAACTCAAAATGCACATGGCATGGGTCCACTGTAATAAGTTGCCAGTTATGCCGATTTTGGTATTTTAACCATTTATCGCAAATTGTTATAGCGGCCATCTTCAATTCTGAAAATGCCACCAGGTTGAATTTGCAGAACTTTGCACAGTGGACATGCTTATGGTTTTCTGGAGCTCCCCTGAAAAAATCAGCTTTCTACTATTTTTTTCTAGGTTTTCGTTAAATTTTTACTAATGCTCCTGTACTATATATCTACAGGAGAGATGAGTTCTAGGGAGAGTTATCAGAGGCTCACCCGTCACGGCGCCAGTTTCAGTAGTTTTACATTCTTACCCACTTTGACCACCTAATTATTTCCTTATTGGTACGTGCTACATACTTTAATAATCGGAAAAATGTGAGGATTTTGAAACAGTGATTGAAAATTTAATGCGAGCAAAACTGATGGAGTTACAGCGAGTTGAAGCAAATATAGCAAAACAAAATGTTTATACACTATTTTACTTTGCTTCAATTATCTTAATATTGGTGTACTCTTACTGTAATTTTTTTATGCTCATGATATGCAGCAATGTATCATGAACACGATGGTAGGCTCAGTTTAACCTAAGTATCATCTGGTAGCTTGGTAATATCGGGTAGGAGTACAACATTTTAATGCACTGAAACCTGAAAATCCGCCTACTCTTGTGATACTCAGTTATGACTTTATTTTTTACCCTATTGAGTTATGAATAGCGTGTTATTGTTGAACATTAACTGCCTGATTCACTGATGCAAACAAAATAGGCCTATCTGGTGTAAGAGGTGAGTAAAGCAAAGAAATATGATTCTGAGGCAACGCAAGGGTTTTGGTTAGCGGCGAGGCAAGATACCACCACCATCACCACCCAGCCCGAGTCAATCAGCCAATCAGCAACGTCCTTACATACTCGGGTAGGCATCGAGCAGCTCCCAAAAATCCAACTTAAGTGAATAGACTATATAGACTAGGGGGGAGATGCTCGAAAGAGTTACGGGACCGTAAGTATTACCCTAGGGGGCTTTTACCTCGTAGCGCCTCTACGGGTGATGCTCAAACCGTTTTCTCACTTGCTACGGGACTGCGAGGCTAAGGGTGGTGGGGAAACCCCTTAGCTCCCTAAGGAGTGAAATTTGAAGCGACAAGACCGCAAACAAACAATAATTACAAGTTGTATCACTATATTTTATTTTTATTGTGTATTATAGACCCTTTCATGCTTGCCTGTTTGAAATGTGTGTGTTTATTGCATCTTTGACTCCAAAATATATCATATTTAACATACAATACCTATACTTGTAATAAATTCATATTAGGGCAAACCTAATATATTAAATATATATATCAGTCGACTTCTTGAATCAAAACGTATAGGTCATCATACAAGTTTGGCCGCTATAATGATGCGGTCGGTGGTATCAAATGTCTGACGTACACACGCACGTATACAACAAGAAAGGATTTTTATAAAGTTATACTATCCTTGTGTAGCGCCCCCCTTTATAGCTTTATAGCTTTGACGTTAACTCGAAGGGCTCCACAATCCTGGCTATTACGCTGCCACCATAACGACTGATATTTATCAACTAAAGTCGACTGATATTTATTGAGTAAATGTCCCGTCACACTGATTCTCTGTGTAACTTGCCCGTCACACTGGTTCTCTGTTTAACTTTTCCCGTTACACTGATTATCTGAGTAAAGTATCAATAACCACACACTCCAGCTATGAAACTAAGCCTTAGCTGTATCCTGGTGTTCAACAGGGTCGTTCACAGCTGTTTCCCACTGCTCATCGCAGCTCACCCCGCCGGCTTCACAGCGCCAGCTTCCCACTGCTACCTTGAAACCCTTATAAAGGGTTGAAAGCCACACCTCCCCACACGTCTTACCACAACTGACACGTGGACCCAAAGACAACTAATATGGCGATCTGCCCTCCTTCTTGGCCTGGCCCGCTGAGGGTCACCAGCTACCGTCGGCACAAAAAAAATTCAAATATATTTATATATAGTGATTCAGAACTGAGGAGTGAAGGAAAATTACGCATTTCATTACTCGACATTTATATAGTACTTTACCCCCCCCCACTCAACGAAACTCTTCGTCAATCATGAGTCAAAAGTTTTTAACCCTTTTTCCCCCGCGTTACACTTGCACACAAGTGTCACGTGTGTGAGAGTGAGTGTAGTCCCCCAGTGTGTCTTGTCTGCCCTAAAGAGCGAACGCGCGGGTTCCGTCCACCTATAACAGGGGACCGTCGCGGCCACGAATACGTAGGCAGGTACGGAGCGGGCCAGCAGTGGCCCATAAATGCTAATTTCGGGCATGCGAGACTCGAACCTGATTCAGCACATCAAGGTATACCTTGGGTACGCCCCTGTAGTATTCAGCGGGAGAATTTATTACCTGAAAGGCTAATATGGCGGCAATTATTATCGTAACATTCTGGCGACGTTGAGCTAAAATGGGCCCCTATTTCGGAAATGGGCCGATTTAGCTCAACACCGACAAACATAGTTTTTAGGTTTAGGTTATGTTATATTTAAGTTATGTTTAGGTCTGGTTTAGGTTAGGTAAGGTTTATGATAGGTTTGGGTTAATTTTTTTGTAGAGCTATTTAGGTTAAAAAAAGCGTCCGCGGGACGATTTCCGAAGGGGGCCCGTTTTTTAGTTCAACAGCGGCATTTGGAGTGTCTTTAAATTTATTATCGGGCTCCCTGACAGCTGAGAGCATGATGATTGGCTAGATAAGGCCGGGGTCATGCGAGGCCTGCTCTGTGATTGGTCACAGAATTTCCCCACACATATCCCTAATATTCCCCACACAGAGGCCACCGATAACCGTACGGGAGTGACTGCTGGGTACAATCATCAAACCTCAGCCCACCCTCGAAAGGGTTATGTAGCCATACACTCATAATTTTGTCCCGTTACGAGGGATTTTCGAGCATCCCTGCCTAGGAATATAATCTCAAAATTTTACATGAGGGATAACCATTTGTTACAAGCTGTCACCCATGCTAGGATTGAACCATGACACCCCCTTTGAGCAATATTACCTGGATGACATTGATAATTTGATTTGGGACCTCACAGTGGGTTATTTGTGGAAAGAGGTCGATCCGGCGAAATATCAGATTTTTCTCGAAAATACAGAAATTTTCAATAAAATGACCAATAATGCAGTTAAACTTTATTTTGGTGTCAAAATGAGCAGAATAACAAGCCATACTGTAAAATTTTGGGCTTTGCTATAATAATGAGTATAGATTTAGGAATATTATATGAAAAGGGGCCAATCGCAAAATATCGGATTTTCTCGAAAATACAAAAAATGTCAATAGAATGACCAATTAGGCAGGTACAAACTTATATTTGGGTAAAAATGAGCAGAAAAACAAGTCATATTGTAAAAATATTGGTTTATGCTATAAAATGAGTAAAATTTAATTACTTATTGCAAACATAACATACATCTAGTGAAAATTTAAGTACGCAACAGTGAACGATGGACGAAAAAGGCTCATCATTGCATATATGCAAGTTTACATGTACATGAAATGAAATGAAAGAATGTCGTGTTTAAGTCACTCAGAGTCCGTTTCAATTGCCACACTGTATGGGTTGTGACACACTCCGTTATTACAGGTACATGCAGCTATGCACTTCAAGTTCTTGGCCCTAACAAGAGCATCTGGAAGTTGCACAATTTTTGCATTTGGGCAGCAGACTATGTCTGGTGAACTCGTTGGCAAGAGGACTCGCCCACACTGACGTGTGGGTGTAGTCTCCTCGTAGCATCCTCGTACCATCCATTTCCCAAATGGGCGACTCGATTTCAGGGATTGGTACATCTGCCTGGAACCACACCTGACCCTGGGGGTGTTGTAATGCCGGAAAATTCCAGGGTGATGACGGAAATTTCCATCACACGATTTCCGAGTTATATGTTCTTACCGAAGGTAAGAGAAGGCTTCAATAACCGTAGTTTTCCTAGACTAAGTGTAGCCTAAATCCAGTATATAGATGAACAGGTTATTTATTAGGATAGCGCCAATCAAATTCTTTCATTTCTATTATTACCTATCTTTCGCGCGTATATTTCTTTCTCTCCTGCATTCCTATCTCCTCCCCTCCCTTCTTCCCCCCCAAACGCCAGAGCCACGAGGTCAAATCGGGAGACCTTAACTTCGCGATTACCAATAACTGGTAGACTCAAACTCTTTTTTTTTCCCCTTAATCCCCCTGGTAAATCGAATAACCCTCTTAGATTCTTATAATACTTATAAAGGAGAAAAATAGAGGGGCTTGTTTCAAATATTGACCCAAATTAGTGGAGCCGTTCGCTAAACTTAAAAGTCTTCCAACATCCCTTTCACATCTCACTACCCCGACCCACTGAAAAACGCATCCAGACGGGTTCCGGATTAGGTTTAATATCCCACGTGGGTTAGTCTTATGAATTAAATTTGTCTCCATCAAATTAAGAGAATTGTGTTATAATTACTCCATTCGTAGGTATATTTGCTTCCCCAGTTAATAAGAGTAATTCGACACTTCGTGTCCTCTTTGATGAAGTCTCTAGTGAGTATTTAAACATTCGCTATCTCCCGCGGTAGCTGCCCGCAGTGTCCCCATGACACTCTCTTTCTCCTCCACCCTCCAGGTAAGGTGTTATCGTTTTCATCTCCTCCCTTTTCTTTTTTTCCCTTGTGATGTGATATCTTAACCAGTGATTAACTTGCCCCTCTCTCCTTTCCCGGGTCCCAGACTTGATTGATGTGATACGATATCGATCGAAACCACATCGACTCTTGAGCAGTGCTCATTGAAATGACTGAACACTGATGCATTGAAGACATCAGCCAGATCTCCAAATGACTTTGCCCCCGTTGGTTTTCCAATGGCTTGACCAATGCCTGAGCATCGATGATAAAAAAAAAAAAGTCCTTTAAACGAAGACTTTGGCAGGACCTCAACATTTTCTCCATCCTCCAAGTCTTCCCGAGCGCAGCTTTATTCGTAGGAAAGTAGGCGTCCTGCCGTGTCTGGGCCAATGCAGTGGTACCGGGGTTAGTTCATGACTCAAAGACTTTTAAGGTCTATATCACGTCCGGAGTCCTGTGCCACAAGAAGCCGCTGGAACAGAAGCCTGTCTGCTTTGATGGTTTGACCCTTTTGACTAGCATCCTTCCTCGTTTCTAGTGTGTACATTGTCGTCAGTGTAGGACTCTGTGACTGTTTCAATTTTACATGAAAGCCGACGTCTTGTTTGCAAATCCGTGATTCCACAAATTATAACAATATTATATAATCATCATCGTAGCAGCGAAACAATAACAAACACAGTAATGGCGGCGGCTTCAGTGTCATATTGCATCAGCCTAAGCCTCTTTCATATGACAGCCGTAAGTAATGAATTATACCATAACGCATGTATCACGAGCCACACAAGATTGTTATATGACTAATTAATGAACATAAGAGCTTAAATAGCCTCTGAAGCAGGCATACAAAAAGTTAAACTCACCCAAAATTGGCCTCGATGAAAATTTCTGAGCACGTGATATCGAATCATAGATGCAAAAAATAAAAAAAACAGATCTAGTCGATACATCTATCGTTTATAAAGGATTCAAAGGATTAGGAATCCATTACAGTAGTTTTTGCCATTCTTTTTAACATTTCCCAATTCTATAGAATAAACCAATATTTTTACAATATGGCTTGTTATTCTGCTCATTTTGACACCAAAAATAAGTTTGTAATTGCATTATTGGTCATTTTATTGACATTTTTGTATTTTCGAGAAAATCAGATATTACGCGATTGACCTCTTGCACAAAATAACCCACTGTGAGGTCCCAAATCAAAATATCAAGTGTCATCCAGGCTAATATTGCTCAGGAGGTGTCATGGTTCAATCCTAGTATGGGTGATAGCTTGTAACAAACCGTTACCCCTCATGTGATTTCTGGGCCCCTTTTCACATAATATTCCTAGTCTAATAGTATGGGATAAATGTGTGAAGCTTAGCAGGGATATGTGTGTGAATTAAGCCTGGCAGGGATAAATTATAGCCTTGTGTCCCGAGGTAGCGGGTTGTCACCTACCACAGGCTCAAGGGCTATGTGATGGAGATGAGCACCGAGGCCACGCGCAGCTTAGCGTATGCCCCCATCTTTACCTTTTTTACTCCCCCGAGAAAAAGGATGTATTCTGTTCATTCCACTTCCTTTCTCCTGCGAAATACAGGTAAATAAACAAAGATTGCTTACAGTTTTGGGTATTATTCCAGATGAACACCGAACTCACTTTGGTGGACGAAACAAATTTTTTTCTGGTGAGCTTTGATGCGTTTTGAATTGATCTGTTAACCTTTTTGTCGCAAATCTTTTTTTTTTTTTTTTCTCCTAAGTAAAGGTTAGTTTTTTTTTCTTTTAAGTTAGGTAAATGTTAGGTTAGGTATAGGTTAGGTTAGGTATACGTTAAATTAGGTAAAGGTTAGGTTAGGTATACGTAGGTTCGGTTACGTTCAATTATTTATTTTTTTCCCCAAAAAATAATGATTTGCAACAGAAACGGTTAGCAGATTAATTCAAAACATATCAAAACGCACCAGAAAAAAATAGTTTCGTCCACCAAATGAAGTTCGGTGTTCATCTGGAAATGTACCCAGCTTTGCACAAATGATAGGTTACACCAAAGACTACTGTATAGTGTATACTACTGTATACAATAGTCTTTGGTTACACATATGAATGAAATGCAAAAGGAGTATATACAGTGTCATGTAAGCAAGTTTTTTTTCTTACAAGTTTCTTGCTCATTTTGCCTGATGGAGCTGAATTTCCTGCTCCCCATCCTTATCAGTAATGCACACACTCCAATGCAACAGTTTCCCTCCTTTTCCTTAGCTCATAATCCTCGTGCACGCCTTGCCTGAAACATTTGAAAGAGCTGCATAAAGAGCCATAAACCGTCTTCAGTCCTCACAGAATTGCATAAGTAGTAGAAACGTTCGTAGGAGCTGAAACATAAACTCATTGTTTTTGAACGAATTATTTTTCTTCAATTAGCTACGTCGTACGATGAAATCGACTTATTTGTATACATTCGTCAGTGAACAAAGAAATAATTTAGAACGCTTAGATCTTGACAAGCTTAAATTATTCATGTACTCGTTAATGGGGTAAATAAATTAAGATGCTAACGTCTAAATGAGCTTTAATTATTCATATCACTTAACGCTAGACAAAAATGTTTTTCTCTTAATTAACTATGTACTGCAGTCTATACAAGCGTAAAGGGCGAGAGTTCGAGGGTGATGCTGATGAGCCATTTCACTAACGTAGCGGCGAGGGCCATCAAGTCATCTTTCAGGGAAATAGGAATGTTTTAGGCCACTATTTTCCCACACTCCATTGTAGATCAGATGACGGTGGTGGTGGCGCTAATATCACCTCCTCACAGAGCTGATAACCATAAGGTGAAGGTTACACATAGGTTGTTTGGTGATATGGAACAAGTGCAGTACTGTAAAAGTAACGATCAACCTAAGGGCAATAGCCGTTTTTATGTTTATTTGTTGACCGTATCCTAATGCGCAGAGAGTTGGGTAAACATTGAGCATGGAAAATACATATATGTGACCATTTATAAAAATAATCTTGGTTCATGATCTCATAAAGTTTAATTTTAATCAACTGAATTCATTAACAATGCCAAACATGGTAAAGCGTTGCCGCGGTGTTATTACTGCAAATGATACACGAAAAAGTACGGCTCGTTGTCTGCCTCCCTTGGCTGTCACATTGGCAATTATTAATCTGTTTTCTCTAATACCTGACTATTTACTGTATGCAGCCTCTGTATACCTTTGTTATATATGTTCATGAACACCGTCACTGTGCACCATTTTGCTAGTTCATAGCTGTTGAAATGACTATGTTAGAAGAATTTTTTTTTTCCCGTATATATATATTAAGTATAATTTAGATAGATGGATTGTATACTGATAGTAGGTATTTTTTGGTTTCCTTTTTCCCTTTGGTCTCATAACGCGCTGCGCGCGAGAGAGAGGAGAGGAGAGAGAGAGAGCGAGAGGCGCGAGCGAGCGAGAGAGCGAGAGAGAGAGAGAGAGAGAGAGAGAGAGAGAGAGAGAGAGAGAGCGAGGGGGGAGGGGTTACGTGTGTGGACTGCGATCTTCTCGTCGGTCATATAAACTCATATCGTTAGGGAGCTCAGATCTCATTGGGGGACGAAATCTTTTTGGGAAAGCTGAGAAAGCTGAGACTGCTCACATCACCACAACCGTGTGGGGTGTGTGAGGTTCTCAGCTTTCCCTCAATGGCAAACATCACACATTCATACTCTTTGCTCAAGGGGAGTTAATACTCGTTTTTTGTTATGAAAAATCTCGATTATTGTGTGTGGGTGGGTGGGGCAGTGGTATAGTGTGTGCGAGTGTATAGTGTGTATGTTTGTGTAATAAGGGAACTGAAAGAGTATGAGAAGTCAATCAGACTGGCTAATGGAGACAGCCGCGAGAAAACAGACACATGCTGCCACCGTGACATAATATATACAAAGCCACTTCACGCTGCCATCCAACTCTCGTCTTCGGCCATGCACTATACCATTACATCCCCACGAGTACACAGCGACTAACCAATTTACATCCCCACGAGTACAGCGACTACCATTACATCCCCACGAGTATAATCTGATAGTTACGCGATTACCGACACCTTCGCCTTGCCTTTTTTTTCCACTGTATTTTATTCTCTTTCTTCGTGTGTGTGATACCCCTCGCAGGGTAGCAGGGAGGCCTACCAATTCACTACTGGAGATATTTTTCTCGGAAAGGTTCACGACCCAGGTGGCAGTGTAATAAATCTCTATGAAATATTGGAATATATAAGTAGTGGTAATGAGCTGTTTGATTTAGAATTTATTTGTTTAAATGTTTTGTCTTATCTGTTCAGATCCTTCGCTTTTGTTTCATGTGTTTTGTAGCTGTTCTTACCGTTTAGGTCATTTAAGTGGTATTTTTCTTGTCCTTTTTATGCGATTATGCTATTTTATTTAATAACTGCTAAAAATTTACTTGGTGTTAGTTTAGCTAATTATTTTGTATTAGGTTCTTTTTACTTTTTACTTGAAATGTTCGTATTTTTATCCTCCTTTTTATTGCGAAAGTGGATTTGTACTATATACATTATTTTAGTATTATGGTAAGGTTGTTGTTTTTTTCTTTTTTTGGTTATGTTAAGTCTTCTTGTTTTGGCAAATGTAGTTTTTTTATGGTTTAATTATGGACCACGGACCATGACAACATTGCCGGCATCGTGATATTTGTATTTTTTTGTGGTCAATTAAATATCTAATCTAATCTAATCTAATCTAATCTTGTGGTGTGTGTGTGTGTGTGGGGGGGGGTTTTTCATTATTGCTTTTCCTTTCCTTTGCTTTAACATGACCTTCACCTATCACGTCACGAGCTACTGCATCACTACGACCTTCATTGTCACTTGCATAACAAATGAAAAGTGTAGAGCTGACTGTGATGCAATGTATTCTATCACAGTGGCTTAACAATATATTGCTCTATTAACAGAATCTGTGTTGCAATGTGGCATTTTTTTCACTAGAGTGTGTGTTACATGTGCTCTATTGGCTGTATAAGTCCTCACTGGCATATTTATGTGTGTTAAAAATTAATTTGTGCAATGTATGGTCATGGCACCCCATGTATGCTGGTTAAAACAATTGCATGGAGTAAAATTAAGAAGGAAAAATATGCGAGAAAAGTCTTGTGATTTACATTCAACGAAGCATTTTTCTTTTTTAACGAGACATCTTTCCCTGACATGCATCGCCCTACTGCTTGAGAAACTAAATGGTGGGGAAGAGGAACCAATATTTCATAAGGTAAAGTTTTGCAATAGCTGTCTCAATCGATAGGTCTTGGTTATGGTCCCCGAACACAAAGTGTTGCGGATTATCTCATATCTTTGTGCCGTGTGTGGTGGAGGTTATCCAGCACCGTGCCAGAGGCTTGGCACAGGCAGCTCTGGTTTGACCAAGGAGGCGATATCCTATAGGAGTCTCAGGCAGATAGAAAGAAAAAGATGAGACAGTGAAGGCTCGGAAATGAAGGCGGTAAGAATAGAGAAAAGCGTTAAAGTGAATGAAAAATCAAAAAAGAACAAATGTGACGTGATTACATAGCACTCATTTGAAGAAAAGAAGGAGGAGAGAGAAGGAGAAGAAGAGGAGAGAGAGAGAGAGAGAGGAGAGAGAGAGAGAGAGAGAAGAGAGAGAGAGAGAGAGGAGAGAAGGAGAAGAGAGAGAGAGAGGAGAGAGGAGAGGGAGAGAGAGAGAGAGAGAGAGAGAGGAGAGGAGAGAGAGAGAAGAGAAGAGAGAGAGAGAAAGAAGAGAGAGAGAGAGAGAGGAAGAGAGAAGAGAGAGAGAGGAGAGAGGGAGAAAAGAGAGAGAGAGAGAGAGAGAGAGAGAGAGGGGGTGGGCATCGGCGAACGTGACTATTTCCAACTTGAGATAAGGTTTTCACTTTATCATCCTTCATTAAAAAAAAATTCAAAGACAGAAAATACCTCACAAAATGTAAAACTGTGATTTATTACTATATAGATATTGAGGTGGGATTACGACCTCCCGAACTAATTGGCTCACCCCTCTTTTTTTATATTATTCTCTTACTGTCTTCTTTATAGGGACTGGCAACTAAGCGGGCTTTGTGTTACCCATTTTTTTTGTGCCCTTGGCCAGTCCTTTGTAAGGAAAAAAAATTATAATAAAAAAAAAATTAAATAAATAAATAAATAAACATAATCTGGCTCGCAGATGCCTCGCTTTTACATCAAAGAGGGATTTGGAAACGCTGATAACGACGTTGGACATAAGTTTGCCTGACTAGTCATGTAGCTTCTCAAGCATTTCAAACTCTGAAAATTACATTGTTCATTACGATTTGGAGTTTGTGAGGACACAGAGGACCTCACCCGTCACGTGGTAGTGGTGAGTTTGTGAGGACACAGAGGACTTCACCCGTCACGTGGTAGTGGTGAGTTTGTGGGGACTCAGAGGACCTCACCCGTCACGTGGTAGTGGTGAGTTTGTGGGGACACAGAGGACCTCACCCGTCAACGTGGTAGTTGGGGTGACGTTTGTGTGGGACACAGAGGACCTCACCCGTCACGTGGTAGTGGTGAGTTTGTGGGGACACAGAGGACCTCACCCGTCACGTGGTAGTGGTGAGTTTGTGGGGAGCTAAAGACGACCTTATTCTTATTAATCCATGCTGTCGCCTGCCGATAATGGACGAACGGAGGTGGGCGTGAGAGAGGAGCAGGGAATTAGCGTGCGTCGTCATGGCTTGTGTAGTGAGGAGTGGTGTTAGCGGAAGAATACATCCAGATAGGATTCGTATTCCCTTAGTCACCATCATAGGAGAGAAGTTTACCTTAAAAAGACTTCATTGTAGAAAAGACTTGTCCGAATTAACCTTCATCCAAGGCGATAAATGTTCAATATTGGAAGTATTTGTTTTAATTAAGATATTGGGTGAATACAACCTTGCAGACCTGTGTTATATATTAGCCTTAAACAAGAATCACGCGGTGCTGTTTGGGGGGCTTCTCTCTCTCAGTCGTATTATCACACTTGCCTTGTGTCAGTATGAGGCTGTTTCCAGATGCACGCACGACATAGGCCTGAATGTGACTTTACACAATTTCTTGGGACTCTGTGCTTCTGAAAAAATGAAAGGGAGTGTCTGTGCTGTGTCAGCGCAACGCACGGCGACCAGTAACGTGGTGATGCAGGTGCGCCTCTGATCACTGTATATAGCACGAATGTATACTTTATCTTTCATTGTGTGCATGTACAAGTAAACAGTCCATGGTTCAGAAATATATGTTTAGCCTTGAAAGGCATATCGTATATCACGGTGTCCTCTCAAGATCTTCTAATACTGTATATAGTATTAACAGTTTAATCAGTTAACTTTCTCACGGATATGATCAGGAAGCAAAGGCCGTGCGGTTGTCGCTCTTTTAATTAAAAGTTCTGGAATGAACCAATTTATCTTTTTTCAGGTTGGTAATTGCATTCCTTCGTGGACGCGTGATAGGCCAGGTGCGTGCCTGCGTCACCGCACTTCCCGTGCTGTGTTACCTAGTTGTAACATACAGGAAAAGAGCTATGCTCGTACTGTCCCGTGTCCAAATCTACTATTATCCAGTTTGCCTTTGAGGTCCTGAATACTTCTTGCATTAATTAGTGTGTGTGTGTGTGTGTGTGTGTGTGTGTGTGTGTGTGTGTGTGTGTGTGTGTGTGTGTGTGTGTGTGCGTGTGCGTGTGCGTGTGCGCGTGCGCGTGCGCGTGCGCGTGCGTGCTGGAGCTCACCTGCAAATATGACACGCGCGCCGCTGTCTCGTGCCACCACTCACCTCCAGTTGCCGGGATGTCGTGGACGAATACCTCTCAGGCTTGATCGTAAACTCAGCCACTCAGCATAGATGTGGGACATATTGAACATAGCAAAGAGATGATGGCTCACCAAATATTTTCAAGAAAAAAGTTGGAGGAGATGTTAGGGTTACTTACATTTCACGTTGACTCTGGCCACGGCCGCTTGTGTCCACGCCGCCAGCAGCAGCCAGGGCGTCAGGCCGCACAGCCCGGGCAGACCTGGCAGCCCGCACAGTGTTCCCCGCCTGCACGCTGGGGCTGCCATGTCTGTCCTGCACGCCGTGTGAGGCACCCCACCCCCGGCACGCGACACTGCAGGCTGCTGCACACCACACCACAACACACACACACCCACACGCCCTCACTCGTCACTCTTACTGACGCCCGCTGTGTTCAGGGCAGAAGCTGTCAGGACGCGCCACTAATTTCTATGTTTCACCACACGTATTCAAGTATTTTTTTCCAGCTTAAGACATCTGAGTGAGTGAGGGAGGAAGGGAGAGAGGTGTCATGGAAGTGTCCCTTGCCTGTTCACGCATGCCTTGCCTCCCCTCACTCGGCGCGTCTTCCCCCCTTCAACCTTATATTAGCTCTTTGCCTAATCACTGCTGTCTGGTCCTTCCCTGCCTTCACCCCTGCGAGGCCAGCGTCAATAAGGAAAGAGGGAGGGAATGAAAGTCAAATTTTCATCGTCAGGGGGTTGGAATATTTTCTGCCTCTGTGCATTTTTATGTTAATCTGTCTCTGACCTCTGTCTCTGACCTCTGTCTCTGACCTCTCTCTCTCTCTCTCTCTCTCTCTCTCTCTCTCCTCTCTCTCTCTCTCCTCTCTCTCTCTCTCTCCTCTCTCTCCTCTCTCTCTCTCTCTCCTCTTCTCCTTCTCTCTCTCTCTCTCTCTCTCTCTCTTCTCTCTCTCTCTCTCTCTCTCTCTCTCTCTCTCTCTCCTCTCCCTCCTCCATATCCTCTTCTCCCTACCCTTTTCCTCTTCACTCCTACTTGCTTAATCAATATCTCTCCCTCCCTCACTTTCCCCTCGTTTTCGTCTTCCTTTTTCTCCATCTACCTTTCCACCACTTCTTCCCCTCCCATCATGTATCGTTACCACCTCTCCCCGTGCCTTTTCATATTCATTCCATTCTGCTCTTTCCCCCATCTCTTCTACTTCCCCTATCTGTATCCCATCCAGGCTCCAGGAATCAATGACAATCAGTCTCTCAGTTAGAAGAATTAGTCCTAAGGTGTTCTTACTATGTTATCTCATTACCCCACTCTTCATTAGGTAATTTGTCATTTGTCACGCGCCTATTTGAAGTATTATGTGGGTGTGTGTTGTGTGGTGTGTGTGTGTGTGTGTGTGCGTATGTGTGTGTGTGTGTGCGTATGTGTGTGTGTGTGTGCGTATGTGTGTGTGTGTGTGCGTATGTGTGTGTGGTGTGTGTGTGTGTGTGTGTGTGTGTGTGTGGTGTGTGTGTGTGTGTGTGTGTCACTGTCTTGTGGAGGGAAGCAGTAGCTCTACACACACCACCACCACCACCACACCCCCACCACCACCACGGGTCTTCCTCCTTCACGACCTGAAATGAAAAACAGAGAGGAATTAATAAAAAAAAACGATGATTAGTTTTTTGCGTCTCAGAAATAACAACACATAGAAACAGCAATTCAACTATCTCTCTCATGGTACCTAAACTATCTCTCTCATGGTACCTAAAACTATCTCTCTCATGGTACCTAAACTATCTCTCTCATGGTACCTAAACTATCTCTCTCATGGTACCTAAACTATCTCTCTCATGGTACCTAAACTCTCTCTCTCATGTACCTAAAATCTCTCTCATGGTACCTAAACTATCTCTCTCATGGTACCTAGACTATCTCTCTCATGGTACCTAAACTATCTCTCTCATGGTACCTAAACTATCTCTCTCATGGTACCTAAACTATCTCTCTCATGGTACCTAACTATCTCTCTCATGGTACCTAAACTATCTCTCTCATGGTACCTAACTATCTCTCTCATGGTACCTAAACTATCTCTCTCGTGGTACTAAACTATCTCTCTCATGCTACCTAAACTATCTCTCTCATGGTACCTAAACTATCTCTCTCATGGTACCTAAACTATCTCTCTCATGGTACCTAAACTATCTCTCTCATGGTACCTAAACTATCTCTCTCATGGTACCTAAACTATCTCTCTCATGGTACCTAAACTATCTCTCTCATGGTACCTAAACTTCTCTTCATTGTACCTAAAATTCTCTCTCATGGTACCTAAACTATCTCTCTCATGGTACCTAGACTATCTCTCTCATGGTACCTAAACTATCTCTCTCATGGTACCTAAACGATCTCTCATGGTACCTAAACTATCTCTCTCATGGTATCTAAAGTATCTCTCTCATGGTACCTAAACTATCTCTCTCATGGTACCTAGACTATCTCTCTCATGGTACCTAGACTATCTCTCTCGTGGTACCCTAAACTATCTCTCTCATGCTACCTAAACTATCTCTCTCATGGTACCTAAACATGTCTCTCATGGTACCTAAACTATCTCTCTCATGGTACCTAAACTATCTCTCTCATGGTACCTAAACTATCTCTCTCATGGTACCTAAAATATCTCTCTCATGGTACCTAGACTATCTTTTCTCATGGTACCTAAACACTACTCTCTTGGTACCA